>JARJDS010003769.1:0-16934 GCA_030264155.1 Atheta pasadenae
GGATGCGCAAAGGAAGAAATCGGTCGTTTGGAGAGTTGTCCAGCGGCGCAAGAGGAAGTGCGCACAACGCAGCAGGCTCAGCGGCCTGCGCTGGTCAAGCCTCAGCACGAGTTGTGCGGGAGATGGCAAAAATGACCGCGCGGCAAAAGTGAACCGTAACAAAACAAATGCCGAACTATAGAACTTTAAGAGTGGATCCAAGAGTCGTGTAAGTTGCATGATGAAAGTTTTTGACGCCCTTATGCGGCGCATAAATCGCTAGAAAAATAGCCTCGACCGCGCTAGACCGCACCTATCGTTATCGGTCCCGGATTCGCCGACTACACACGTAAACCTAATCGAGTCCTTATGCGACTTCGAAAACTTTCATCTTGCAACTTACACGAATGTCGAATCCACTCTAAGAAAGCAAAAAACAAACTAAGAATTGACAAGTGCACGTTAAAAAAAATATACATATATGACTTGGAAGAGTTACCTTCGTAATTAATACACAATTACCATAAAATGTACATTTGTACACTGGGAATTTTAAATTTAAAAAAGTCTTTAAATCAGTTGATTATATCTTTGCATTCTCTGGAATTTTGCGGTGTGTGGATTTTTTTATTTCGTATTTTTCCTCATTTCCAAGATTTTGTAAGTAAATATTGTCGACTTAACGGTACAATGTAAAGAACCAAAAGGCAAGAAAGACTTTATTTAATATGACGACACTCCAACTTAACTTCAATCTTCGAATGCAACTTTCTTTCTTCGTTTTGTGCGAGTTGTCATGCACAACGACCAATGGACATTGCGATAAACTGACTTAAATTATTACTATAAAACACAAGGTGTTTCAATAAAATTTCAATAAAAAAATTAATTTTAATTAATTTATTTTGAAAATTAATTATGAACAAAAATGGGTTTAAGGGTGGTTTTTACCGTTTACATTCTTTGGATATTTTTTTGGTGTTTAAATTAAATGTATAGAAATTATTATTACTGCTGCTTTGTAAATAAAAAAAACGGTAGTAGTTTCATTGGTCCGTTGGTTTATGGGAGGGTGGTTAGTAAATGCAGGACATCGACAATTGCATTACGTATGATATACGATCAGTGTTTTAAACGCGGGTTGGGTTAATGGCGCACAGGACGTTGTGCGTCCAACGCATGCCGTTCATATATCATTACGCCCTTATTGTATGTGAACAAACCACCCTTAGTTGTGAGGGCGTTTGTTAGCGTTAAAACGTTGATTTGTATCAAGTATCAAGCTAACAACTTATTTTATTTTATTTTCAGTTAGCAGATATAGAATAGAGTAAAACACAATTTTAACAAACGTTCGTCATTTGTTTGATACCGTCACAAACAAAACAAAACTAAGAATATAACAAGTAGGAATATACGGAAAACAAAACACTATCTACCTAATAAACATTCTTTTGTTATTCGCGAGTCTCAACACCAAACAACTTTTGTTTTTCGTTTCGAATTTAAATTACTAAACAAAAACAAATGAATCTAAACAAACTCGAGAAAATCAACCAGAAAAAAAAAACAAAATATAATCTTTTTTTACGTTTGACCTCTTCCTAGTGCACTTAAAACAGAATTTCAACCAGACACGGTGGAGTCGGTGTTGTTATTGGATTGGATGGTTAGTACCAACCCATCCACCATTTTGTGGTGGTGCATTTAGTAGGTCACGATGCACATCGTTTCGAATCCGGCTACTGCTGGTTTTCTGTGGAGTATAGCCGGGTCGCCGACGTCGCGACGCCGTCCGCGACATTAAATTGCGCTGCTACCACTCACTCTCTTTCTCTGTATATGTATGTATATGTGAATATGTGCAATATCATTTCGTTGCGCTGCGATTACGTTGGCTTTGCCTCGCCTTTTCGAAAATTTATTATGAGCGAGTACGTGTTCGTTCATATTACTAGCATTTTACTGAATACACAGATAACGAGCGTACTCGGTATATTCGTGCTCGTTTACACCCATCACTGTGGTGGTGTATGTGCATTTACACCCACTGGGAACTGGGATATATCGTGTTTGACGAGACGAGTTGGCTGGATATGTATAGCGAATATATAAGGATGGCGGAATTAATGTTACTGCACTGAAAGGTTCGTTTTATGTCATGTTTATGTTGTAAAGTCATAATATTTGTTGGTTTTTACATAATGAGGTTAAATTCGAGTTAAATTACGAAAAAGGGTCATGCAGGTGAAACGTTTTTATGCAGAAATAAACTAAACAAGTGAATATTGGCCTAACAAATGAGGTTTTTTGTTATTTAAAAAAATAAACAAAAGCGTTACCTAGATTTTAAGGTGGGATTTTCGTTTGTTAGTGTTTTGTTTTATTTGTCGGAACGAAAAGGGTCGAGCAGGTAGAAATTTTACCAAAACTAAACACACTTTAAAGCATTTGTTTTTCTGATATCAAACAAACAAATAAACTAAAGCGTTACTAAGATTAAGGAAGGATTTTTGTTTGTTAGCGTTTTGTTTTATTTATCGGGACGAAAAAGGTCGAGCAGGTAGAAATTTTATCAAAACAAAACAAACAAATAAACACATGCGTTACTAAGCTTAAGGTGGGATTTTTGTTTGTTAGTGTTTTGTTTTGTTTGCCGGAACGAAAAGGGTCCAGCAGGTAGAAATTCAATCAAAACAAACCCAAGTTATTTTATGCATTTGTTTTTTTATTATTTGCGAACCCAAACACACAAATACCAAAAAATTAACATTGCGAACAAAAACAAAACACAAAAAAAGAAAGAAAGACGTGCAAATATAAATAATAATCTAAATATTTATGATAACTATGGGATTCCCCACATTTATTTATTTAATTCATAGATTTCCATATGATTAACCTTGATCTATTTATTATCATATCATTATCTTCTTTTATCTTTCATTAATAATTAAATATAATAACAATGCAAACAAAAGAAATTTTCGCAATTTCATTATTTTAATTATGAATTAATTCATTAGTTTATTTATTTGTCATAAATTTAAAACAATAAAATAAATTCTATATTTCAATTCTCTATTCTGTAATATAGATCAGTAAATCAATATTTATCAACAAATATTAACAACAAATCAATACTGTGTCAAGTAATAAATCAAATATTCACTCATAACGTCAAAAATTTTTTGAAACAAAAACAAATGCAATGCGAAATAAACATGATTTGTTGTTGTCGATTGCGACAGGAGACACTGGGCAATAACAAAGTAAATTTATTTCCTTTCATCTCTCCGCTCGCGCATGCGCAATTGCAATAGTAATTGCTGTTTCATTCCATTTCGAGTGGAGTCGAGAAAATTCTTTGCCAATAGATTTGCGTCCAAGTTATTTATCGTTTTTGTACGTACGGCGATCGCCAGCCGCAGCCAGACAAGAATTTCTATCGAAAAGAATAAACAAATTCCATATTAGGGTTAGATTAATGCGTTTGCGACTGTACAGTCATAATTCATCTAGTGTGCGCCATATTGCCATATTACCAATTGACAACAAAGCAAAAGCAATAAACGGATAATCATATTGTTAATAGTACTAGTAGTAAGAATAAATTGATATTTGTTTAAAAATTTTTTTACGAAAATAGAGAAAAACAAAAGAAAACAATTTTTGTTTATTTTACGAAAGTTACCAGTAGTTGTTTTGGTGATTTGCATTTGTTTTTTTGAATGTTATCTTTATTGTTTTCTGTAACATTCATTTGTTTTTTTGTTTGTTATTTGTATGTTTATTGTAATATTAATCAATGTTTACTAATATACATTAATGTGAAGTTTGTTATTTTGAACAAAATTTAATATCTAACAGTTTAAAATTGTTATTCGTGTTGATTGTTGGTTGATTCCCGATTCTCGTGACTTTGAACTGGGCGCCATTGCGAATCGAGAGTGTGCGGCACGACAAGGTCGACAGACGTCGCACACAGTGCACACGATTGTTTGTGATTTGTTAATTTTTTAACAACTAATTAAATAAATATTCATTTATTTATGATTTTTAATGTTTTACGCAAAAACAACTTAATTTTTTTTACATTTATTATTTGGTGTTATTTGGTTTCATTTGTTTTTATTTGCTTTGTGTGTTAGTAACAACTTTTGTTTTATTTGTTTTGTTTGTTTGTTTATTTTCTCATGCGTGGTGCGTCAGTGCGTAAAATGTCATAATCCACATCTCACACCAGTAAAAAAGCAAACAAAACAATTAGTATTTAAACGAAATTAATGAAGATTTAATTACGGTGGATTAATTATTTTAATTTGGCATACAATTCGCCATTATTGTAATGTGTATTGGGTTATGGGAATTGAATGCAATGTCGAGAATTTAAAGTTTTTAGTTCTCATGTTACACATATCTCACATTATTTAATTTTGTAGTTTTTTTTTAACTATTACATAATAGTTTTTTTAATATTTTTGTTTGTTTTTGTTTTTTATTTACTTTACTATTACGATATTGGATAAATATCTAAAAAATCAATAAGTTTTGTTTTTTTGTTATTTAACTATTTTCATTTGTTTTGTTACGAGCAGTTACGAGTATACAAACTTTGTTTTTTCATAGAAATCAAGTCGTAGTACAAGTTTGTTGATTGTGGCTTTTGTTTTTCTCTTAAATATTTAACTTTTGTTTTTAATCTTTACTCATATGTTTTTTTTTTCTATTCCGAAGTAACCAAACAATTATAAACAAACTTGTTTTTTTCTTCTTGATAGATATGATAAACTAAATAAGAAAATTTTTATTAAATTTTCCAAACATATTTAAGTAATACTTAAATAAAACTCACAAAGTCAATATACTCACGAATCACTCAATTTAATTATATCTGCGTTCAGTACTTATTACTTACATCTGTTGAAGCGCGTGCTATATTTAACCTCAAATTATTTATTTTTAACCTTAACGTATTCACACGTTGCAATTTAGTTTACTACATATACTAATATCTACTTTGTACATTAAATAATTTAACACTGAGTATCATGTTTCATTTGTTTTCTTACCGTGACAATGAAAAATCGAAGAATAACAAATTTTGTTTTTATCTTTTCTTCATTTGTTATTCTTATATTCCTATTTATTTTTATTGATTGCCAATTGTTTTTTGTTTATTCCTGAGTTATTTGTTTCAGAATTAAAATCTTACACAATATTTAGTCTAGTAGGATCTAGTAGAATATTTTCACTTAACTAATTTTTTGTTGACTGTTAACGTCGAGGTATAAAACTAAGATATTAATATATCTGAGACTAACTGGTTAAAATATACGTCTGTGTGTGTTCCTAGCGGTCACATTGGAATGCAGCCAAAACAATTCGTGCGGCGCTTTTTTTTACTTCCGCTTCGTAAACGATTTAGTAACAAAAAAAATACTAGGAATAAAAAATAGATAGTCTAGTTGTGAAGCAATCGAAGTAAATGGCATTCAAACCGGTTAATTGAATTTTTTACTTAAAGTTTTTGTTTGTTACAAAGTAACAGTAACAGAAAGGTTATGTTAGGTTAGTTTCACTGTATGATTATTTAGTTTATTATTTTGTTAATATTTCAGTACAAAGTTAATGCATTAATGCATAAAGGGCGTTAGTTTTAATGGTAAAATGCCATTTACATTTATATGCTATTTGTTTACTTACTACTTCAGAGAGAAAGTAGCGCATAACACGGCAACCAACATTACACACAATGATAACTTAAATCTAAACACATGGTATAATAATTTTTATTTTAAAATTTTAAAATAAAAAAAAAACAGATGACAATTTGTACGAAAACGAAAATAAAAATTATTTTGTTTTGGTTTTTGTTTTTCACGTAAATAACAACGAAACAAAAAACAAATAATACTTTGGTGCATTTGTTTTTTTTTTTAATTTACTATTGCAACTATCAACGAACTCTTAATTGGTTTCGTCGGACCAATTTTAATTAGTTTCGCATTTGCATCCGAGGGGGCTTGGAAATCATAAAGACCAATTCTTGGGGGTTGGTTGCGAATCGCAGCTGTACACTATATCGAACGTTAATTTCGGAAATTTAATTAAAGCGCACACCTCGCGCAGACAAAAATTCGCACCAAAAAACAAACGCGCAGCTGTGGTAGACAATTAAAGTCGGAACGAAAACGTAAACCGGAAAAAATGATAGTAAAGGGAAACGTTGATATACTCGCAGAGGTGGCAAGAAAACACGGTGGCGGTAGACTTGGTTGGAGGTTAGAAAAGTCGTAAAATATTGAGGAATAAATTCCTTAAGGTGACTTTTATGACTTTTGAGGAAAGAAAAGCGTTGCAGTTTCCTGCGACACAATAAATTTCAAAATATTAATTTTTTACACTAATATCTAGAAACAAAAGAATAAAACTTAATTATTTCATGTTGTTTAACTCAATTGTTTTTTTTGTTTCTTGTTTGTTTTGTTTGTAAAAAAAAAAACAAATGAATGTAACTCAGGTCTGTTGATTTGTATCGACTGAAAAACAACATTTGTTTACTTTCGTCTTGCTTGAAACAAAACAAACAAAATAAACAAAAACAAAAAAAAAATAAATATCAATAAATATTTTGGATTGCAACTGTTTATTCATATATAACTAATAAAATCTCGTAATAGGAAAAATAAATATTTAAACATATTTATCCAAGATTACTTCTAATAAGGGTGGGAGTTTATTTATCTTGTATAAATATCAAAAGACTTCACCCTTAATGTAAACTACTACTGTTACGTCCTATTTCGTCTTGTTACACGAGTCGGTTTAAGTGTAAGCGGATGAAATTCGATTGGATATTCACGTTGGATATTTTCTTAATGCTTAACAGCACCAACCCTTACTCTTATAAAATTCATCCATTTGGTGTATGTAGTCGTACTCGACGTCTGAGTCGAGCTTGAACGGTGTGTGTACAAAGCTTCAACTAATATTGATCGTTTAATTTATACTGCTCCTGCTTCTGCTCGTATTCCTGCTTTCGAGTTTGCAGCCAGAAATTTCGGGGTAGCATGAGGGTGCATGCTGTGCATCGCACATTATAGTACAGTACAGTTCAGAGTCATTTACACCCCGCATGTTAGTACACATTACAGTATTACACATATATGTGTATTATGGAATATCTAGAAACAGATATGGTCTAACCCATAACCGTGAAGGCAAGGGGCAGTAAATGCAGTTTAATTCAGGGAACAAGGTTCTGGGTAGTATTCAAGCATTCTAGTTATGTGTAATAGCTAATAACGTAGTTGGAATATTTGGGAGTTTAAGAATTTTTACTTTAAACAATATTTCCGCAGAAAACAACTTTTGTTTTGTACTTTGGTCGAGTGTTTTTTTGTTTTTGTTTTGTTTGGTTCGGTTTGAATGTGAGTATTGGGTGTGGAGTTGGTGAGTTGTTGATTTTCATTTGTTTTGTTTTGATTGTTTTGAAGCAGTCAATTAAAATACAAAAAAAAACAAAAGTTGTTATTTTTCTTTGGAGTGTTATCTCGATTGTTATTTGTTTCTGTTTGTTTTGTTTACAAAAAAACAAAAATTAATGAAGAAATAAAACCGTAAATTCTTATAGAAGATGTAAATTTTCATTCAATCATCCCCTTATTCTTGCCGTTATATTTAACTTACTGCTTGTGTCTTCATTTATTTTCTCGATAGATACTAAGAACCAAAAACTCCGAAAACTTCTTTATATTTCCATGGCTACATTCGATTTCAGTTCTATCGTTGCTAATATTTTCAACTGGTGAAGAAAACATCATTCCCCTTTCGTTTTCTTTGGTATACTTCCGCATTTTTCTTCACATTCTTCCTTCCACCCCTGCAGCCACAAAAACCAGAGTGCGACGCTGTTTTACCAAGTGGTTGCCAACACAAAAAATAGCAAAGATAAAAGAAGGTTTTAGGGATAGCGGGATAAGAAAAAGGGAGTCTGATATTGAGCGATGAAAAATGGAAGGGTCTTGATGTCACGCTACGCACTAAAGGACACTGTACGCAGCAGAAGAATAGAGTAAACGAGACATGATTTTATCATTTGTCTATTACTATTCAAGCTGCTGGAAAGGGCTGCAAAGTTTAACTAGTTGTAAAAGTTTAACTTTTGTTTTTTTAAATTCAGGCCCGGATTAAAAAAACAAAAAAAAACAAAGTTTGTTTATTTACAATTTTACAAATAAAACAAATGACTGTTGTCAACTTTAAACGTTGGCTTGGCTTGTTATGAAACAAAATTTGTTTTATCACAAAACAAATGCGAAACTGTTGTGTGAATGTTTTCTTTTTACGTTAGTGTGCGTGCGTGTGTGTGTAATATGTAAAATTGAGAAAAATTTAAATTTCAAATCAGGTGTCGTTGGCATCGAATTTCTTCGAAATGGAAAAATATTCTAGTCAAACAAATCTCGACACTTCCCCACCGACAACACAACTAGTAGACTACCAAAGTTTTGTTTTTACTGCATGGTGTTGTGTGTTGTTCAAATGTTCACCGAGCTTAATATTTCAGCTGCCACCACATCACATCATATCCTGCCGCGATCAAGAACTGCAACTGCATTTTCTAAACAAATTGTATGCAGTTACAGTAGAGTAGACGAACGCCAGACTACTCAGACATGTTTCAATAAACAACGAAACAAAACACTCAAAACATTTAGAGAAATAAAACATCTTTTGTTTTTTTTACAAACAATCATTTGTTTGGCTTCAAAATAAAACAAATTTTGTTTTCACACTTTTCACACAGTATTTTGTTAGTGTTTTGTTTTTAATGCTAAAACACAAGTTAAAGTGTTTTGTTTTTTGTTTGTTTGTAATTTATTCATTTGATGCAACTTTACCGTTAACTGTGATTGTGTAGCGAGTTCATTCATTCATTACGCATCGATTCATTGTGCTTTACGCTTCATTCGCGTTTTCGCATTTCCTTGTTGTTTGGAAAGAGAGTGGAGTGTGTACACATTGACACAATGGTGCGAATTGTTGTTGTTTAGAACGAAATTGCCACTGCGGCAACCAAATCTGTGAAACACTCGAGAATCACTCGGAACTCGTTAGCAGCTCTGGCGCTATACACAAACGACGAATTCTAACTTTAACAAATCATCAAACATTTGCCGAACAATACAAAACACTAGACACCAATATAAAGTGGAACTTTATGTTACAATCAGAACACAAATACGCATTTTAATTAAACTTAAAATCACCAAAAATTATTAAATTAAATTCTGAAAATTATAAATCCAGATCTGTTCTCTGTCGTTTTGTTTTTAGTAATTGTTTGAAGCACCAAACACTTTAAAACGTTGCAATACGTTTAAAACAAATGCAAATTGTGTTTGGTTTCGTTTTTGTTTGTGAAAACAATTGACAACTTGAAGTAGTACTGGTTACAATGTATTTCGTTTTTTTCAAATGTTTTTTGTGTATTTTGTTATGTTGCTATGGTAACATAACAAAACATGTTGAAACAACTGCCAACTGTGATTTTGTGTGGTTAGTTGGTGTTTCAGCTTCAAGTTTAACTAGTTTTGTTCGTGTCGCTGTCATTTTGAGTAAGTAACCGAGTAAAATCTAAGGAAGTGAGTTGGTTTGAATTGTCATTTGGTGTGGTAATGCGATTTAACCAAACTTGAACTTACCACTGAATTAAAGTTTGTCTTGTTTGTGAAAATTACCAAATTCCCACCACAAACAAGCAAACTTCTAAAGTCACAAATGACAACTTGTAATTATTAAGTGTTACTTACTAAAAGTCATCAAAAATAATATTAATTATTTCTTTGGGGTTTATGTTTTCTTTTGTTTTTTTTTGTTGACTTTTTTTTTATTGTGGTCGTGTTTTGTTTTCTTTTGTTTCTTAAACTCTTTGACCAAGAAAACAAAACACCAACGCAATGGAATATTCATTTGTTTGATGCGAACAAATGAATGTTTGTTTGTTATTTATTTTATTTATTTGACATCAGCACTGAATTTATTGATTTCATTCGGTTCGTGCGGCGTCGGTCGTGTCCTGTGTTTACATGATTTATTTCGAATCCTTTTTGGCCAAATCCGTGCAGTCATAAATTCGCAATATCAATAACTCGGCAGTGTGAAAGCGAGAACACGCGTCGAGGGTTGGAAAAGCCACATATTTGTGTTTTATGTTTTCGGGGGCCCAGACAATAGGCCATACCACCGTCGGCGTCGTTGCACTCGTCTACATCGCCGCCAACACCGCCAAAAGCGAATTAAATGAATATAAACATACAAAGCTAACTAAATTTGATTAATTTGAATTTATTGATTTTCACTTGTTTCACATATTATTTTAATAAATAATTTCCTAAAACTTGACAGTGTTTTGTTTTTTTGTTTGTTTGGTATTTGAATGAAAAAAGAAAACAAAATTGTTTTGGAAAAAATCAATTGTTTTGTTGTTTAGTAATATGATCCATGATAAAATTAAACGTAGTAGGCCTTGCTTGTGCCTAAAAATAATGAAAATCACAATTGTCAGCGACCTGACCGATTCGGGTTGTGCATGAAACACGCAACTATTATTACGATTACTATTAATGCGCCTTGTCTGTATGTACCGTTGGCATTGCATAATTACGTTCGTATTGAACGTTCGCCAAGAACTCTTCACATTCGTAATCCTACAAACGATTCTAGTTATAGATCTGTGCGCGTACTGGCAAAAAAAGGTGTCAGGATGTTGTCAGATGCCAGGTGAATGTGCACTTAAATTAAGAACAGTGCAAACAGTTGACAATCAATGAATAAATAAAAAAACAAGCTGGACACACAAATAACTGATAAAAATTATTAGCAAATAGACAAAAAGTGATGATAATGATAATAAATTGGCGTTAAATCAAGGCAAACATCGTAAAATATTATTATTCTTTTTTTTTAATCACGACATATGTGACTGTGAGCATTTGTTCGTGTTTCGTTGAAAACAAGAAACAAATGAACATCATTCGCTTGTTATATGTGTTAGTATAGTTGTGTTGTCATGGAAAACAAACAAACAAAACAAATTAGTATTGTTTTTGTTTTTTTGATTTTTGTTTTAATGCAGCAGAAGTTTCGCTTTTGTTTTTTTATTGGTTTGGTTGTTACTCGTCTTTTGACGGAAATTTTGTTTTTGTTTTGGTGGATTTGTTTATAATAATTTAACATTGACTTCAATGCAACAATAATTATTCTAACCTCAACGTGTGTTTATTACCTTACCTTGAAACTGAAGATGCGTACATTACGTTCAATTAAAAACGATTCTTTGAAAACAATATTTCAAGATAAACACAACCACATTCAAGTGTTTATTATGACTGACAATAATTACGTGTTTGAACTATGTACGATGATTTGAAGAAGTTGAAGAAGACCTCGAACTTTTTATCTTTATCTTCACACTTACGCTACGCATTTGTATGATTAAAGAAAATCATTAGCGCGATGTTCTCATCGATATATTATGCGTTGTAATTAATATATTTAAAAATAATTAGGAAAAAATTTGTTGCATTGTTTTGTTGTTTATTGATTTTATTTCGGAGTAAAACAAAAGAAGATATTACAGATAATATAGAAACTGTTGATTTTTTCAAATGTTTTATGTTTTGTTGAACTACCATATAAAAACAAATGCATGACAGCTGTAAACAAACTGAAGCCAAACAAAGCAAACAAATGAAAAAACAACATTTGTGAATGGAAAAATTTAAAATTAAAAAATAATTACAATACTGTGAGAGTAAATGGATAATGACGTCACAATTTATTTCATTTTCTTCTTAGTGTCTTACTCAACATGTCTTGTAACTGGTAATTTCTTGTACGATTAAGCACGGCACAAAAACATGAACCGTAAACAATGCACAATACGGATAAAAATTGTCTCCGATCTTCTTTTGTCTTTGTTAGTAAAGACTGAAAACAAAACAAAAAAACAAAAACATTTCCTTGTTGTTGATTTTATTTGTTATCAAATTAGTGTTTTTTTTTTCCATGTTTGTTTTTTCATTTGTTTCGTTTTAAAACGCAAAACAAATGAACTAGAAAAGTTGTTTTTGTTTATTCACTTTGTTCATTTGTTTATGACTAAACCTAGTTGATTTCTACAATTAGTAGAGTGAAATATAATATATTATATTTAACCAAACTTTGCAGACTTGTTAAACTTTTCTGTTGAGTCTTCACTAGTGCCACTCAAAACTGGATAACAGTTTCACGGCTTATGCAACTTGTGCAAGTTTTCGTGCCGTGCTGCCGAAACTTTAAGTAAAAGCATAACGCGGGGGCGGGCGAATATAATCCGTGCATCAAAAACTTGCATAGGTAATCGAAAAAGTTTTACCCGTTTTCACACAATTCAGCATTATGCCTCCTCGTGCAACTATAACTCGTTATAGTTATGTTTTCGTTAAGTTTATCTTAAAACAAACCGTAGAATAATTATTTTTATTTTATTATTAAATTAAAGTTTTAATCAGTAAATAATCCCCAAAACACGGTAAACAATTTTAAGAAAACACTAAATATGTTATTGAAAAAAAAAGATCAGTGTGAACATCAAAAAACAAAACACTAAGTTATTTGGGTTGAGTTGCATTTGTTTTTATGTTTTGTTTCATTTTAAGAATCAAAACAATTGATAATTGAAGTAAACAAAATTAATATTGAAACAAAACAAAATTATGTTTACTATGACTCAATGAAAATAATTTTGTTTTCGTATTTTTTTTGCATTTGTTTTTTTGTTATTTGTGACAAAAACAATTGAAATTTAAAATTTCAAGAAAACAAAAGATAATAATTAAAATAAACGAAATAAAATATATAAATGTTATTAATTAATTAATATTTTTTTAATTAATAACTATTATTGTTGTTTGTAAATAACTAATTTTAGTTTTGTCCTTGTTAACTACCAAATTGATGAGTTATTAATTTTTTTTACCAAAAATTTATTATCCATTATTATCCAACAAAAACAATTATGTTATGTACAAATTGTTTATGAAGTAAAGTACGCTAATTATTATGTCAATTTACAACGGATGAGATTTGATACGGTACTTGATTAATTTAGCATGCTATAATTTAATTTTTTGTTTTTTTATTGTTTCATAAAAACAATAAAATAACAAAAAAAGTATAGATTATGTTTTTACCTAAAAAGTAAAAAAAAAATTGTTAACGTTACAGGTGAATACAAAATATTATAATGGGAAATGATTATTATCGCATTAACAATGTTTTTTGTTGTTGTTTTATTGTTATATTGTTGCATTGCTATTTATTTGCAATAAATTTTGTAACACTTAATCAGTAGGTACATAAATAACAAATGAAATTGTTGGTTTGTCATAAATGTGATGAGTCATCAAAGTCATTAAATTTAAATTTAAAAACAAAAGTTAATATTTTATTATAATTTTGTTTTTTTTGTTTACTAAGCAAAAACTCATTTGTTTTTTTGGTTTGTTTCAGGTATGTCCAACATGTTCATTTGTCTTTGGTGTTTTATCAGGTAAAAATGTTTGTCGTTTGTTTTTATTTTATAAACAAATAAGTATTTTGTAATTTTTGGTAGAAAAATGTTTAAAGTGAAACAAAATTTGATATTTGATGTTTGCGTGCAGAAATTTTGAGTGAAAAGCCAAACACTCATTTCGTATGCAGATGGCGCGCGATTCGCCGCATTATTTGCCGTTAGTTTTGACATACGAGCATGTCGTGTGTATAGATAGACCGATTTGATTGTTACTTGCGTATGGAATAACAATGAGTTTAAAATAATAAATTATTAATTTTTATAAATATAATTAGAACAATACGTTAATTACGTTTGCATAAACATTGTCATAAAACACAAAAACACAATTCGTTGTTTTAACTTTAAAAAAATCAATAGTAAAAGTAAATAAAGAAAAATAAACATAGTCAATTTCATTTGTTTTTTTTTGTTTGGTGGTTGTTGTTAATCGTAAAATCCAACAGAGGGCGTTAGTGTCTTGTATTGTGTTGTTTTCTATTGTATTGAATGTAAAGAATGACGGTGGCCATCGACAATGTTCAACTTTCAAGGGAGACATTTTCGGTCCTTTGTGAAAACGAAAATTACTTGAATTGTTACGTTCAAGCACTTCTCTTCGAGTGAGTGACTGAAACGAATTCATTTTATGTTTGTATTGTCTGGAAATTTCAGTTTATATCTGGAAATTGTTCAAGTGGTTACTTTTCGAAAGGGATGAAATTAAAATTAATTAAGTTACAAAAACAGAAACAAAAAATGTAATAAATTAGAATTTAATGTATATAGCGCCATCTATTAGTGTTTAATAATACTATAAATAGTAGTAATAGATAGTGAGAGTAGATGGCGCCACTTATTAAAAATTAAAATATTTAGTATGAAAACTAAAAAAATATAATAAAAAATAGTTAGCAATTTTTTTTATTATTAAATTAAACTGTCAAACGTCAATCACAAACGTGTTGAATTATTAAAAATTTATACAATAATATAGCAATGTTTATTCAAATCAAAGATAATGTCTTGAATGTCGTTTAGTAATTAATTAACTTTAGTTGCTTATTACTTACGTCAAGTCGAATTACAAATGATTGATGGGTTAAACAAATTGATCGAAAGACGAACTAGATTAATTTTATATTAATTTATTTTTCACTTAATAACAAAATAACAAAGTTTTTTGTGTTGTAATAAAGTAACAATTAACAATTAATCACAATTAGTACTTTAAACTTCAAAAAATTAATTATAAAAAAAAAGAATCATTACTTCTTTGCTTCAATTAGTAGTAAATGTCATTTATTATTTAATTTATTTCTATTCTGTGAAGTTTATATATAAATAATTTATTATCAAACCACTTACTTAATTTGTTGTTTTCTATTACAATCTTTTACAATATTACAATCCTATCTAGTTATCTCAGTAAGATTTATTATAATTATTTATTTCAAGGATTTCTTCTTGTGTTTTGTATTTAAACTCTAGTACTAGTAGTTCATTACTTCTTGGGAGTTTCTTAGTTTGTTAGTTATAGTTATAGTTTGTTGAACAAGTTAAGATAGTAATTTAAGATTTTGAGATTTTACTATCAAGATTGTCCGACACTAACTAACTATAAATATTTTAGAACTTATAAACATCAAGTACGAGTTGTAGTTATTGAGATTTAGATCTTGGGGAAATAATTTATTAATTGGATAAGGTAATTGTTAAAATAAAATAATTAAGTCATTGATGATAGTCATTTAATGATGAATATTATTATTTTTTATGGTCAAATTTTAAATTTAGTAGAAAAAAAAATATGTTTTGATTTTTTTTTTGTATTTTAGTGTTTTATCGTATGCAACCCAACATACATATTTTTAATTTTCTTTACTGATAATTATTTTTGGGTGTTTTCTTTTGTTTTTTTTAAATAATATTTCTTTTCTTTATATTTGTATATTTTTATTTTATTATTTTCTGATTTTATTTATTCATTTTTTGTTTTAACTCTTAGTTTTCTTGTGTTTTTTTCTTAACAATTTTTAAGATGGCCGTCGTTTGTGCTGTTTAAAAGGCGTAACCAAATACTTTAGAGCTATACAACAAGACAACAACTTAACTATTTTTTTCTAATGTCATCTAATGGCATCTTATAGTAAATACATATTTTCTGATTGTTTTCTTTTATTTCTTGCATAAACAGTTATGCATTCAAGACGTTTAAATGACGTCCATTTAGGATGGAACACAATATAAGTATTCAAATAGTAGTAACAATAATAACAATAATAACAACAATAAAAATACTTAGACTTGTTTGTGACATACATGCAAAAACTTACTTAGTCATACATACAAGAAATGTGCATTTGTTTTACTTTTGTATATGTACAATGTTTTCTTTTGCGCATGCGCTGTATATTTTTTCTATATTCTTTCTTAAGTAAAAACATTTAACTAGAATGTTTTTTTAAAGAATTTGTTCTGAGGAACTTAGACAAAATGAACAAATAAACTTTTAGTACTTGTTAAAGTTAAAAGTTTAGAATTGTAAAACTGTCATGACGAAAAATATGACGCGTTTTAACGCTTTTAGTTTTTATTTTTTTATTTAGTGTAGATATAATGTGGAATAAACATTAAGTGTTTTGGTTCTGGGAGGTTGTTTTGCGTTTGTATTCAGTTCAGATACATATAATATATAATATTAACAGTTAGTAACGAAAAAAGTTGTCAATTAAAAGTTTAATTATTACTCGTTTCTTGTGTAAGTAAGTGTTGAATGTTGAAAGTTGAGTGTGTTGAATGTTGACATTTTATATTTACATGTTTTATAATGTAGGCTTGTTAAAAATGTTATAATTTTTAACACGTTTGATGATATTAAGAAAAAACTAGACAAAAAATTTAAAAAAAAACACAATTTTTTTGTTTGTTATTTTTAATTTTTGGTAAATTGCTCATTTAACGAACATTGGTGAGTTTTACTAAAAAATGTTACGAAGATAAATTGTTGGTTATTAAATTATCTACAACTTTTATTATAAACAATTTTAATATTGTTATTAGAAATTGCACTTTTGATGGTTTAAAGTTAAAATTTCAGTTTTGATGAGAAATAATTTTTGTCTTTTTTGTAATTTAAACAAAAGGGGTTGGTTTTACCAAAAAATGTTACTAACATAAATTGTTGGTTATTAAATTATCTACAACTTTTATTATAAACAATTTTAATATTGTTATCAGAAATTGCACTTTTGAGGGTTTAAAGTTAAAATTTCAGTTTTGACAAGAAATAATTTTTGTCTTTCTTGTAATTTAAACAAAAGGGGTTGGTTTTACCAAAAAATGTTACTAA
>JARJDS010003788.1:0-17325 GCA_030264155.1 Atheta pasadenae
AATAAAATACTTCGGGGAATATTTATGGATTAAATTTGGTCATACGTTAAAGTACAACTCTTAAACTATATAAGAAAAATTAGAGAAGTGAATTTGAGTATCATGGTCAAAAGTTATAATCAATTTTCCAACCCTTGTTTCAAAAAAACGAAAAAATTGCCAAATTTTGAAGGCAAAAATAAAATACTTCGGGGAATATTTATGGATTAAATTTGGTCATACGTTAAAGTACAACTCTTAAACTATATAAGAAAAATTAGGGAAGTAAATTCTAGTATCATAGGAAAAAGTTATGACCTTTTTCTCTAGTTTTTCATTTTTTTTTTGCAAACACGTCATGAAAAATTGATTATAACTTACTTTCTAACTCTTATTTACAGCCAGAGACTACAGCAACACAATACAATTTCTAGTGCTGAGAGAGCGTGCAAATTAGTAATAGCCATTGTACATTCCACAAAACATATTTCCAAACTAAATAATATATTAATTAATTGCACACACTTTTATTTGTTAATTTACATTAATAAGCTGAAAACAACATTTGACAAGCTCGAGCCGAGCTCGAGTAGCGCCTCAAGGGTCATAACGCAAAATATGAATAAGAACGCAACGTGCTTTTACTCATAGATAAATATCTTTTACTAAAACGCGTCTCAGTCTCGAGCGAACTGGTGCTACTGAATTGTGTGTAAGTATTAATGTAATATCTGGTTGTTATCTGATTTCATTACAAAACTACGAGCGTAATAATAAAAGTTAAAAATTACGGAATAATGCCATGATAATAACAACAATGGCCATAAATCCTGAGCTAATAATCGCATTAGCTCCTGAGGCATTATAAATAATACCAAGGTAAACTAATCCTTTAGTTTCCCCAGCTTCCACTGAAGTTTCTAATTTAGAATCACAATATTTGTAATTAATACTCTTTAAATCCAAATTGCTTGAAACTGGTAGATATTGGTTTGATTCTTTGTTATCAAATTTGGCTTCAATTTTAATACTGTTAAAAGTAACTTGTCCAAGGTCTGTATTACGACTTCCACATGTATTATCCTTTTCGTCTTCACAAGCAACAATACCACAAGCTTTATCAGACACTGCAACTCTAAAATATAAAATTATTAATTCAAACTGCCATAGTTATTTGTAAAACTTACTTGTAAACTTGTGAAATATCAAAAATATCCTTTAGGTAAGCGATTGAAAACTTGCAACACATATTTTCATGACAGATTTCATCTTCAAACTCTAGGTTCTTGTTTTCATTGCTCACAATACTCTTGAACGTGTATGAATCAATATTGGTCATGCCTTGAGTTTTAAACGCGTCAACTCCTCGCGATGAAGCAGTTAAACCACTAGATTCAAGCTGTAATAAAAATTCATCATTATATTAATTATTAAACACGGTTATAACAGTACTTAGGTTATGTTTATTATTTATAAACACCTGTATATTGCATCCAGCAGTTTTATCTCTTCTGTCAAGAATTGTCAACCTTCCAGTTTTCGGTTGACTTGTAGGAACAACCGGAATAACAACTTGATTGATTGTTTTTGGTATAAAATAACCAGATCCACCTCTAGAATTAGCAGGATCGCTTATACTTGCAACCAATAAATTGATTCCGTTCTTTTTAGCGTAGCCATCTTGTAATCCAATCGCTAAAATTACTAGTTACCAAAAATGTTCTTAATTAATAATTTAAAGCATACATGTATAGAAGGGAACTTCTGATTGGAACGCAGAAGTCATAACAACATCAGAAATGTTTAATTGTTTAAAAATATCTTGAGCTGGTTTTTGGTACAAAATGTCATCGCTTGTAATTAATCCAAATGTCACACCAAACGACGTGGTGAATGTCCCAACTTCAGTGCCGGGTTTTAAACGTGTTCGTTCTTGTTCATTTAAGTTGATTTTCCTATATCTGTTTGCAAAAATTAATTGTTTTTAATTTTTTCCAAACAATAATTCACTTTATCATTACTTACTTTGCAATAATAGTACCTCTCTTGCCAAAGACAACGTTAGTGTTGTACAAATCACCATCAACTTCTAATAAATTTACCACAAGATATTTTGTGGAAGGACTAGTTTGAACTCCACAAGCTAAATCACTAATTATTTGATGAGTGCCTACTTTACGACATAAATCCATATCAAGATCTACTGCTGGAATATTTACAGCAAACGCAGATAAATTATTATGCGTAAAAATATCAGTTCCTGTTATTGCGTACTCCGGAAATACCACAATATCCTGCAATTTGACATACATTAAAGACCAACACATAACCTCAACTTGTGACTATTTGATGCAATCACAATAAAACTAAAACTTACAATATTTCCTGGCCTGTCTAGTTCTGTAATAATAGCCTTTACATTGTTCGTTATAATATCACGTGGAGTGTTATCTTTGACAGGGGCGTAGTCAAAAATTCGTGCACTATAGGAGGAAATGGTTTCCTACAAGTTTTCAATACAGCAAACGGACAATGATTACTCGAAAAGACTTACCAGTCCATAACTTTGTTTTGGAATTATAGCATAAAGACACAAACACAGTATCAACTTCATTTTAGAAAATTTATTGTAACCTGTAGGCTACACGTCCACGTAGATAGATTAGATGGTACTAATTGGTGAGGCTCAGTACCTATTATATTGATGAATGTGAATTATGGTTCATTACTTAAATAATAATTGATAAGATAATACTAAATTTATCGGAGTGAGTAAACAAAATCAGGTTATGTTGTAATAATTTGTTAGTGACATGGCGACCAATCACAATTGTTAAAATCGAACGCGCACAGTGTGTAAACACATACAATAATCTAAAATCCTATAATTACCTAGGTGTGCGAAACTATTCCTTTTAAATACGTGTATCATGCCTTTTCTCCTTATTATGACTAACTTTTATTCAATATGAGATTTACCACAAAAACAACACATATAAAACAAAAACAAAACACAGCATACTACGATAAATAATGTTTCATGGCATGCTTGACTAATAAACCAAATAAGCTCGGCCTACTTTGCAGCATAAAACAAAACACGTATGATGGTTCACAATACATACAAGACGCGTTATCCAGAAGGAAAAAAATTCTATAACGTGTCTATAACTTTGATATTTATGACATAAA
This sequence comes from Atheta pasadenae, assembly GCA_030264155.1. Classification (NCBI taxonomy): domain Eukaryota; kingdom Metazoa; phylum Arthropoda; class Insecta; order Coleoptera; family Staphylinidae; genus Atheta; species Atheta pasadenae. Next base: position 3,172 of record JARJDS010003788.1, read on the forward strand.
ACAAATATTTATTAAGGTTTTATTTATCTTATTGATCATTACAAAAGTGTTTGTTGCAATACTCCAGGTTTCTGAGAATTTACTTAAAAACATGACAAACTCATAACGTTATATAATATGTTACAATCATTACGTATTATTGTCTACTTTCAATGTAAAATTCCAGTACAAATTCACATTTACAGCATATTTAATACAAACTATTAAAAATAGACATAAAAATAGCTACAACACCAGGCAATCCAAAGTTAACAAACACGTGATTTGCTGAATTGGCCTCCCCAGGAATAATAAGACCAAAATGAACCACGCCCTTTGTGTTTTCAGTAAGTTCCATCGTAATTGCTGAACTGCTTTCACAATATTTGTATTTAAGTAACTCTAACCCCAAATTACTAGACACAGGCATGTATTGATACAACTCTTTGTTCTCAAGCTTAGCAACAATTTTCAAACTGGTGAATTCGGTTTCGTTTAACTTAGAACTACGGCTTCCACATTTCGTTAAGTCCTCTTTATCATCACAAGCCATGACACCACAAGCTTCTTCCGAAACGAGTATTCTGAAAAAAAAAACATCAAGATTTAAATTTAAGAAGTTAAAACATCGAAAGAAACAATTTCCTTACTTGTAAATTGGCAACGTTGTGTAAATTCCTGTTTTAATACTAAATTTACAACACAGTTTTCCTTTACATAATTCGTCTTCAAAATTAGTTGATTGAATAGATTTGTAGAGATAATCACCAACATGAGACATAGGTTTGGTTATGTAACTATCAATACTTGGCAGTGTGCCAACAAGACCACGTGGTTGTAGCTGTAAAAATAATTTAATTCAATTAGGCAATTTTTTACAATTTATTTTGTTATAATTACCATACTATCACAAGCTGCTTCTGGGCGTTTCACCTCAAGCGCGGCAATAGTTTTTGTTGAAGGATAAGAACCAGTCGTTTTTGGTACATACACAGTTTCGCCACCTTTTGGTGTGTAAATGCCACTTCCACCACGCGAATCACCAGGTTCACAATAACTTGACACAAGCAAGTTGATACCGTTTCGTTTTGCGTAGCCATGTTGTAAACCAATTGCTAAAATCAACAAAACCAATATAAATAAACCAAAAAACAAATGATTAAAATAACAAATTCTTACTGGTAAAGAAAGGAACTTCGGATTGCCAAGCAGAAGTCATAATAACATCAGTAACATGTCGTTCTTTAATCACTTCTTGAGCAGGATTTTTAAACAAAATATCATCACCAGTAATCAAACCAAACGTAACTCCAAAAGCTTCAAAAGTTGCTGTTGTGGTACCCGCTTTTAAACAACGTTTTTCTTGTTCATTCAAGTTGATTTTTCTGTACTTTCCAATGATGCCTGTTGGATCAAAAACCACATTTGTGTTGTAAACATCTTCATCGACTCTTTCCAATAGATTTACAACCAAAACGGTTGGTTTCTCCAATGCAATACAGGCCAAATCATCGATTATTTGTGGAACATTGTCCTTTTTGCATAAATTCTTTTCGCCAACGTCGGGAACTTTCACAGCAAATTGCGACACATTGTTGCTTGTTAATGCATTAACTCCAGTTATACCGTATTCGGGAAACACAATTATATCCTAGAGATTAATAATTATTAGATATTGAAATACGGGAATTAAGCTAATAATAATTAAAGAAAAAACTTACAAACTTCTTCTCAGTTGAATTAATTTCCCTTACAATTCGTTCAACATTATTTGTTAAAACTTCACTGGGTGTGTTATCTTTATTAGGATAAAAATCCATAACTTTTGCTGAATATGATGCTGTAGACTATGAATATAATACTAAAATTAGTGATACTTTAAAATATTTTCGATTTACTTACAGCTGATTGGGTTTGATGCGTTAAAAACGCACAAACCAAAAAACACAACGCGAACTTCATGATTTTGTGGTTATTTCCAATCCTTGCGGTTATTGATGTTAATTCGCCGGTCCTTGAGAATGTACTAATGGGCTTGGCTCAATAACTGCCTTTTTAAACATTTTCTTATCAGTATTAGACCTGATAAACTAGATAAATAAAATTATTTGGACACGCGTTACCCGAATTACTCATTTTATTACCACAATCATGTAAACTTTCCCATTTTTACTATAAGTGGAACTAAAAAAACAATATAATTATTTTTTACATAACAGTAAGAAAAAGTGAAGTAAACAGAATGTTTGTGACGTCATACCCATGTACTAACCTTGTTTTTGAGCTTTTTAAGGTTAGCGCAACAAATAATTACTTATTATTGCTTAGCTTTTTATTAAATTATAGATTTAAGCACAAGATTTGCAAAAATTATCAATTACTAAAAAAATATAAAGAATATTAATGGTTTGCCATTATTTACATTCGTAATTGTAAATAACACACCCAGTTACCATTAATCCAATTACAATACTCATGTATGAGTAATAAGTGTAAATATTCGTGAATTTAAAAATAAGTAGAGCATTTAGCGCACAGTATAGAACAGGTACATACATTTTGGTTCACATTAGGCGTTCACAATTATCAGCATTCTAATATCAATCGTTTTAAGGCCGTTCGTTGCAAAGGCACATCGCTTACGCTTACAATTCACAATCCACAAATTTTATATTCAAATCCATAAATTTCAACTTAATATAAAACAATAACGATAGTTTTCTACTGAAATGAACGTAGAAAAATAGTGCATTACGTGCAAATTTTGTGGTTATGTCATAGGTTTTGTTTAAAGCTAATTACTTACGCATTAACACACATTTTGTGAATAAATATTAACTCTGCTTAATAGTAGTATTTGTCAAATGACAAATTTCCAATTGTACATCAATTTTTTTTGGTTCTGTGCAGGTTTCAACTGCATACCAACAAGCTAAATCTATTCGCAACGTTTTGTAGGAATTTGTAGGAAAATATAGATGAACATTTCTAATTTCTTTGTGAAAGTTCATAAATTTTTGAAACTAATTCTTAGCATTTTGATGAAAAGCCAAGAACTAACAGTTTGGAACATCAAACATTAACTAGTCTTAATTCGTGTTAAATTTAATACTGATTTTTGTGATAATTAGTGCATCATTTATCCTTTAAGCTTTTCTTATAGTACTGCAGACATATTGCTAAGCGTCTTTTTTTAATCACAAAATTTCGTACTTTTTTTCATCTATTAGTTTGTGTAAGCTTTTAGATTAAGCTTTTATGTTTATACTTAGTTAACTTAACCTATAAAAATAATAAAAAAAAACTAGAAATAAATTTAAAGGTTTCCCAGTTACTCGAAAATAACTAAAAATACATTTTTGATGACCACATTTCTAAATTCCGAAATGAAATCATGAAATTCGCCAGCACTCATTGAATGCTTTACGTGTTCGACAACTGTTTAAACAGTATTAAATTGAATCACTAACTTTAATATTTGTTAGAAATAATCAGTGACATTATCAATGCGCAAACAACTAACATGTTGCTGATGAAATGATTCACGGCCTTGGAAATAACACCGGGACTACGTCCGTCATGCTCATACAATCGTCCAAATATGCCAAAAGACATTAGATTCGTCAACGGTTGTGTACTCCTCATTTCCGATAACACACCCTTTTTATCATCGCTCAAAGTTTCGCAATACGTATACTCGGTGAGCGGCAACTGATCATAGGTGAGCGTGATTGGTATATCAAAATTGGCATCATAACTGCGATCGAAATTGCCACGTATTGATATTTGCTTGAAAACGGTTTCGCTGCGCGAGGTGTGATTGCGCATACCGCACGTCGATTTATCTTTATTTAGACACGCAATGAGTCCACAGGACCTCACACCGATTGTTGTGTCACCAAACGTTCTCACGCCGTAAAACAAGGCCAGCCTGAAAATGAATTCAAACATCTAAATCAAATAATAATGATAATGAATTACGTACATATATTTCGGATCGTAGAACTGAGGCCGTTCCTGGAGCACCACTCGAAAACGACAACAATATTCCCCGTTGTAGTTGCATAACTTGACTTTAGTTTCCAAGTCATGAAAGTTTAGCGGATGTAGAGTATGTAAACTCATATCTTCATGAGGTGTATTAAGCATGCCTTCATTCAAATGTCCACCCAATCTGAATCTAGGTGTGGGCTAAAATTTTTGATATATTTAGATTTTTGTTTTTTTGTTAAAGAAATAAAAAATACATGAGAGTTATTGTTGCATTTGGTCGCTGACAGCTTTACTCGACTTTTCGGTACGTCTTGAATAATCAATTTGCTTGACTTTGAAGGTGAAATGTAAAGTTCAGCAATGCGGCCGTCGTGCAAGTAAATGCCACTTCCGCCATACATTGGGGGATAATTCAATCCGGCTGCCAATAAATTCACGCCTGTTGCCCGTGCATACCCAGCTTGAATACTTAGACCTTGAACAATGTCAGAATCAACAGTCAGTTAACTGAAAATTATACAAACCGATAAATTACTTTGTGTGTATGGTGTTTCTGAATACCATGCTGATGGTAGAATAATATCGGTTAAGTTTTTATCTTGCACTATGTCGACGGCTGGACGTCTATGCAGAATATCGTTGCACGTGAAGATACCAAAAGTAACACCGAAATCAGTCCGGAACTTGGCCAAATCTTTTCCAGGGTGCAGCTTTGGGTCATTTACCAAATTGATTTTTCGATATCTGTACATTATACACATTATACAATTTATAGAACATGCAATATTAAAAAAAAAAAGTTATAATCTTACCTCACAACAATGATACCATTACGATCAAACACCACGTCGGTATTGTAATAAAACGTAAATCCAATATCTTTAAACTTCTCGATCAAGTTGATTACAATATACATGCCATTATCATACGCAGCGATGGAAAGCATCCGTAATATCTAAAGACAAAGCACAAAACTCACATTAACAAACACGCCAGGCGTCAATGTACCCACGACAAATGTCTTGCTTCAATTCAATACATCAATAAATAATAAATTAAAAATAATACTAGGACAGTTCAATAAACTCACAACACAACACTCACATACCTTATTATACGACTGATTAATGCGTGGGTTTGGATAAATCGCAGGATCCGGTACTTCAATACTATAATTACTCAATTTCTGCGGTGTTTTCTTCGCCACATCCAAAGTGGTCAAGCCATCTTCAGGAAACACAATAATATCAACACGCTAAATAACAAAAAACAAAACAATCAAAGTTCTATCCATTCATTCACAAAATAACAAAACAATCAACAAACTTTTTTCGCAGCCTTCTCGATAAGTTTCACATACTGTTCAGCGTTGTTTAGCATCACTTCGTGTGGAAACAAAAAAGGTTCGGGCAGTGCGTCGAATTCAACCACGGCCGCCCTGTATTTTCCCTAAACAAACACTTGTTGTGATAGTTAATCGGTTTAACAGTTTGTGTACGAACGAAAAACTTACTTGTGAAAACATAATAGACTCGCTGGGCCATAGTAAATTACCAGTTAAGATTAACGCAAAGATTAAAAACATTTTGCGATGTTTGGCGGTGTTTTGAACGAGAGGCGGCGGTGACAGTGTTGCGGCATGTGGTCTTGCGCCAGACTGGACAACCCGGAATTTCCTAGAAGATGAACAGCCTGCGTAAAGCCCTGCTTCGTTACGCAATACAAACACAAGCTTAATATTGATTTAAACGTAAACGCATGTTATTGCGCTAGATGGCGACTTGATCGAAGGATAACTTGCCGCCAAATTGTTGGGAAATGCAATAAAATGTAAGTATCAATAAAATTTACGACCTATTTAATTGATTTCTTTTGCTTTGTTTTAATTTAAAATAGAAAACTTTGAAAACTTTATAGTTATGTTATAGTAGTTTAAAGGTTATGTTGTTTTTGAATATATTGGAAGATCTTTTATCGTTAACTAATTAATTGATAACCTAATTACTGAATTAACTCAATTAACTGAAGAGTAATGACGATATTACGACTAAACTAAAAACAAAAATTATTACCATTCATCATTACAATGCTTCCTATACCAAGTGTAGCTGATAATATCTCAATATTTATAACCGGGTTAAGTTATTTTGGTGTTTTACCTTTTTACAATGCAAAAACCAAAACTTTTTATCGCCACGCAAATTATTTTGCCGCCATTGTGTTTACTAACACTTCAATGGTCATTTATACTTTGTACGCAACCTTTACCAGCAACCAGGAATCAGCAACGGGTATAATCTCGCGCCTGGTCCAATTATTCTTGATGAACCTCAACACTTGGGTTTTATTTTTCACAATGAACTTCACTAAACTTCCTAAACTGCAAAAATTATTTAGTAAATTCGATCAGATCGATCGTGAATTGTTAATTATTCACCGCATCAAGCCAGGACACTTGCGATACATGAAGGCACAGTTTTTCTTTTGGACTATTGGGTATATCTTGGTGACCAGTTTCAATTTTCAATGGAACGGTGTACTGTTTATGGTGGAGTATTATTTGTGCGAGTACGTGTTGAAATATGGCTTGTACATGAATAAATTTTTTATATGCTACGTTTTGTTGACGATCCGGCAGCGGTTGCAATTGATTAATTGCACTTTAAAAAGCTTGTATCATGGTCCAGCTTGTGTGGTGACTCTCGTTAGTGTGATTAAGTTGCAGAATTTAATGGCGGATGCAGTGCAGTTGTGGAATGATTTGTTTGGTTGGACGTGCTTTTTGACGAATGTTTCGGTTGTGGTGTTTTTCCTGAGGGTTATTCATTCTTTTCTGGATGAGGAGACTGGGGATTTGAAGCATTTGTATGTCATGTTGATGTGGTCATTGAATACAACAGTAAGTACAAATTAAATTTTACTTTTGTAAGCATAAAAAAGGGTAATTCCTGTTGAAATATCAACTTTAGTAACATTTATAGATAGATGTCACTACTTGTTTATAACCTAAACAAAGCTGATGATTATAATTAAACAAATTATTTCTTTTTTTGTACTAACAACAATTAATTTCCATTTACATCAACAAAACAGTGTTTATGAATAAATAATACTATCGTAAGATATTAATTAATATAACCAATCATCAAAATTAAAGTGTTTATACATTACGTAATTAGATACTTCCATTCATATTACTCAGTTAGACTTAGTAACAATGAATTCATTTTTAATGGACTTAGGTTCCATCTTAAAAGTTTACAACTATATGGGTTTACTGCCATCACTAGATTTATTATCAAGAAAATTCTACACAAAATCAACCCTTGTAAGAACCGTATTAACAATCCACTTAATTCTATCAACAATTGGAGTATATGGAATATCAACAAAACTCCACGCAACCAAACAAGCGCTATTTTTCCATTTAATCCAACATCTCACCATTATATTTCAGAATTGTTCATTAATCTACAGTTTGAATTTCAAAAACGTCAAGCAATTACAAAATATATTAAACAAGTTTGACTTTGTAGATCGTGATTTATATATAAACTTTGAATTTAAAAACCGACCGCCGCGATTTTTAATTTTCTGTTTTATTATTTATGCTGGCTTCTATGTGTTTCTGACAGCATTCTTTTTATCACAACGCGATGGATCTAATGGTGTATATTATATTTCGGATTTATTAAATAAGTTTTATATGCATTTATACCAAGCCGTGTTGGTTTATATGTTGGTTTATACAAAACAACGGTATGCATTGGTGAATCGTGCCATCTTCAATATGAATCATGGGAGAATAATTTACACGCCCGAAACTTTAACTAAAATTCATCATAATTTGTGTGATATTGTGGATATTATTAATTATTTATTTGGATGGTGGTTATTTCTAACTAATTTTCAAAATATTATTTATATATTCCGAATTATTAATGATTTTCTTATTGATGTTGAGACGGGAGATGTTGTACATCTTGTGGTTAAGATTTTATGGGCATCAAACTCAACTGTAAGTATTTCTTTTACACTAAGAGTAAATTTACAATTTAATGCATAAAAATAATAAAAAAAGAACATAGAAATGACATGGTATGTTTGACTACCATTCTTCTTAACTTAATGAAATGTTGGTTGTCTATAGTATAATATTAACAAAACATAACAAATAATTAATATTTGGTTATGTTAGTTATTATTGTGTACATTACTATTAAGTAATTACATTGTACTTAATTTATTTGTGCGATCACAAACTTTCCACACCATGAACCGTGAATTACGTCAAATTTATTACTTAATATCAAATTTTTACAACAAAAAAATGGAAATCCAACACGTCAATTGTAACCATAACAACAATGACTTTCATAATTATAATTGGAAATTGTACCTTTCAATCAAACATCGAATTATTCATCAATATTTTAAGTGCTTTATCACTCTATGCAAGTACTTTAATACTATACACAAACACAAAAAAATTAACTGATATGTTTGAAAGTTTTGAACGGTGTAATTGTATACTGATCAAATACTCTGATATCAAAGTAGGTTATCCAAAATTAATATTTTATTCAGTTCATTTTTTAATTATTTGTCTAACTGGTTTTGATTTCGGCGTATAGAAATGGGATATTTTTATATTAAGATTTGCTATGTTAGTATATTTAAATGTGGATGTGATATTATTAGAAACAATGATTTTTATAGTTATGAAGAAAAGATTTGCATTGGTTAATAATATTTTATTTATATAATTTTATAGATTGCTTTAATGATATTTTTGGATGGCATTTACTTTTTACTAATTTACACGTCATGATGAGTTTTTTCTTTTGTATCATTATATTTTTGGGTTTTATTGAATGGAATTATTTTGTTGCTTTGGTTGTGTTGGTGTTGGACTATATGGGCAAGTCCGCGATTCGTGTATGTCAAAAGATAAAAGTTTTTGATGCCGCATAAGGAATCATTAGAAGAAAAGAACAAGACCGCATCTATAGTTATGCAAATTAGGGTTCAATGCAAAGAAAGATAATACATTTTTTTTTAAAACAATGTCTACATATTTGAAAATGGTACTATTGGATTGGAAATTAATTTCTAATTAAAATAACCAAACGACGAAATAATAATAAATAATAATAATAATAATAAAAAAAAATAAAACAATAATAACAAAATAATAATAAAATAATAATAAAATAATAACAAAATAATAATAAAATAATAATAAAATAATAACGAAATAATAATAAAATAATAATAAAATAATAATAAAAAAATATTATAATATTATTATTATTTTATTATTATTTTATTATTATTTTATTATTATTTTGTTATTATTATTATTTTATTATTATTTTTTTATTATTATTTTATTTTTATTATTTATTATTATTTCGTCGTTTCGTCATTTTAATCAGAAATTAATTTCCAATCTAATAGTACCATTTCCAAATACGTAGACAAAAAAGTTTTGTTATCTTTCTTTGCATTGAACCCTAATTTGCATAACAATAGATGCGGTCTAGCGCGGTCGAGCTCGTAAACCAAGCACCTTGCTCCTTTCTTCTAATGATTCCTTATGCGGCATCAAAAACTTATATCTTTTGATATGCACGACGTGTGTAGGAATCGCGGACCCACCCTATATGTTGTGGTAAGTTTTTGTAAATTATCATTTTAGACCTAAAACAAATACGTTACGATTTAGATCTCAATGAAACAATGTTTATTTATTTAGTTGATTTAATCCAGTTGGTTGCGCTGTTGTCATTTGTTTGTTATCAAGGTTACGTCGATGCTATTTGCTTTGGAAATAAATTAGTTCTTACGTGTCTTCTATTTCGAGCAGTTGATTTGGTGACTCCCCTCATATTTTGTTAAAAAAAATTTGATCAATCATTTTGGAAACATTTGTATACGACTCTAGATAAAAGTAATCATTTCTTTATGAATTCAAACAATAATAATTATTTTTACCAATTACCACACTTCAAAACATGGATTAATTATTGAATTCTAAGAAATTACCAGTGTCATATTGTTTTTCATAATCTACTTATAAAAAATATAAGTAAATTAATTGCTATATGTCTAAAACACAATTTATCACTTACTTACAAACTGTAATCAAACAAATAATTCAAATAATAATTATCGTGTACCTCGTTAGCGTACAGTATTATTAAACTTAAAATATTAGTCATCAAAATGCTTTACGAAAACTTAGTTGCGCCTTTAAAATTGTTGTCATATCTCGGGATATTTCCTTTTTATGACAAAACAAACAAAAAGTTTAAACCCAATTGGTATTTTGTTTTATTCAGAGGAACAATCACATTAACTGCAACAATTTCTTCATTGGTATATTTCAATTCACGAAATCATAGTGTGAAAGATAAAATTTTCGGTTCATCAACGCCAGCTTTCGGTCAGTTAATTGTTTATCAGATCACATTAAGTATGAATTATACCAACATCAATAAACTAAATAGTCTTTTTCGAATGTGTAATTATCTTCATGAAGAATTAGCCCTGAAACATAAAATTAATGTGTCAATTATTAAACAAACTAAATATTTATTAAGTTTTGATGTATTCTTCGTTTTGGTGGCAGTTGTTTTTGATTATATTATAAATATGATGCCGTTTGGTATAAATATACCTTATATATTGCTTCTATTTGAAGTATTAAATGTTTTTTCAACGCATATATTTGATTTTACAAAAGTCTTGATTATTAAATCGGTTTATAAATATTTAGCTAGTGTCAACGAAGGTTTAGTGAAGGCTCAAGATGGGAAAACCTTTGATGTTGATAGATTTACCAAATTACATTTATGTGTATTTGATTTAGTGACTTATATTAATAATATGTGGGGATGGAATTGTTTCCTTGAGTTGGTTAATGCAGTGGTGTTTATAGTGAGAACTCTAAACGGTGCTTTACATGGAAAGATTGGTGGAAATGCGTTTATTCTGATTGGAATTTGGTGTTTTTATATTTGGGTAAGTATCCAAAAAAAATTGTTTAGTATTTATGACATAGACATCTAAAAAGAAACGCTGAGGTAATACTTCAAAATAAAACAACATAATTATAATGTGATTTTACTGTACATGTTAATGACTAATTAAAGTAATTTTTGGGAAAGAACTTTTGTTTGTCATGGTCCATGACCTGTTTATCTGGCTGACAGTTTATCTAATGTAATTGTTGTAATGATAATATCAAAAAATTGTAAGATTTTTTAGGAATTTTGTAATATAGCGATTTCTAGACAAATAGAACACTTCTAAACTAAAAATTATGACATTGTCATGTTATTGAAAATTTCAAGTCATTCACTTAAAAATGCAATAAAATGATAAGCAAATTTAAAATTTTAATGCCAACCTTAATCCAATATACCTTGTGGAAAAATTACCAATTGAACTTTTTTAAATTAATGTCTTTCTAAAAATCAAACGGCATTTATATTTGTATCGGCTTTTAACAATGCACATGCACCAACTAATAAAGTAACAATTACATAAGTACTGTTGCTGAAGGAAAAAATGAATTAATATTAGGTAATATGATATTTGTTTCAAAGATTAAATATCACAAATGTGACTTTTTTCTGCCACTTAGTTTAATTAAAACCGATCAACTAGGAAAAAAATACTCAACAGTATTAAGTTTACTCTTCCCAGTTAACAAAACCAACATGAATCGTGAATTCATCGTTGCATACAACTTGTGTAAAACGTTAGGATTGTGTCCGAACTGCAACTTTAAAATAAAAAAAATCACTCATCAAAAATTTAAAACATTCATCATAATAATACTAATAACTAGTCTACTCTGTTACATTATCTGGAGTAGAATTAAACACACAACAAAAATAACGGCTGCAATTGACATAACTGGTGCTTTAAGTGTTAGTTTAAGTCTTTTAACATTAATCTGGTCATCGCACAATGACAAATTTAAACAACTACGTGCTTTATTCCATAACTTTACCCAAATTTCCACTGTTGAGAGTTTAAATCAAAATATAAAATCTAAATATTTTAAGATAAATGTTACAATAATTTGTTTTATAAATTGTTTCATAATGGGTTTGTCTATTTTTGATTTAGTTACACATATTAATCACAACGTGTTGTTTGATTTTATTGTTGAAGGAGCAGTTGAAATTTTATTTTATTTAAACTTCACAACAAATATGTTAGCCGTGTTTATGTTATACGCAATATACAAACGTATGTTGTTGTTTAATAAACTTTTAGATAAATTTTGCGATGATTTGCTTGAACAGGAACAAATAATGCATTTATTGTGGTTACATGATTGTTTGTGCAATTTAGTTGAACATTACGGCTTGTTATTTGGATGGCATCATTTTTTTAATAACATAAACTTTATTGTGAATTCATTATCGTCTATACATTTGTTTATTGAAAATAAGAACACTAATTTCTATCCGGCCTACGTGCTTGTGTTGTGGATTTTTTATATTCAGGTAAGATTTGCTACTAGCGCCATCTCTAGTTGTATAAGTTAGTATGCGTTTTATTACACTTTGTGGATAATTTTTATTTCTGTTGGATATTTCATCAGTTAATGCATGTAAATAGGAAACAAACCAATTTGCAAATTACTAGTCGGCATTATGTTTCATTTGACTTCAACCAACCTTTAATTTTGTTCATTGTATTAACCTCTAAAGTTAAAATAGTATCTATAATGGATACCGAAATCGGGTTAGCTTATAAACTGTGTAAAACGTTTTGTTTGGTGCCAACGTACAACTTTAAAACTAAATCTATAACATTATCAAAATGGAAAACCCTAACAATCGCGTTAATCGTAACTTTTGTTTGTAATTACTCTTTATATGGAACCATTCAAGATTATCTTAAACGATCTATTTTTCTGGAAGCTCTGGGTACATTTGTACTGTACCTAGGACTCTTATATTCAATATGGAGTTGTAACATCTATAAACATCAATATTTACTCGGAATGCTTACAAATCTAGATGATTGTAACATTATTCTACAAACAGAATGCCATAAAAAGATTAAAACTGGCAATTTTTTTATATATCTGGCTCTGGTGTTGTTAGGCTGCGTGTGGCTTTCTGACATTTGGACATGGCATTTGTTGAATGATGTAATGGATGGGTTGGAATATAAATTTATAATCACCTTGGAATGTTTGTTCTTTTTAAATTTTTGTGTGATTATAATGGAATCGTCGTTTTTGTTTGCCATAAAAAATAGAATTGTTCATTTTAATGACATATTGGATACACATTGTCAAAATGAACGAACTGTTGATAATTTAACAGTTGTGCATTTACGATTGTGTGACGTTGTGGATTGTTTTAACAATTTGTATGGCTGGCATATATTTTTTAGTAATTCACAAGCTACAATAAATGTGTTGCTTTCTATTAGTTATTATCTTCAAATTGATACGATCCATAGGTATACTCATGCGACCATTTTAATTTCTTGGACTGCATACTTTTTGGTGAGTTTTTTAAATTAATAATCTATAGTTTCACAATTTAAAAAATTAGAGGGTAATTGAAGTTTTACATCATTAGATATGTATTTATATTGTTGCTAAGATGGCATCATTTTTATTTGAAAATCAGATGGCAAAGTTAAAGATTAATTAACAAGATACTAAAACATTAACAAATACTTTAGACATATTTTTAATTTAATTAATAATAGTAATTTTGGGTATAACAAAAAAATAATAAGAAACGCCCACAAGATAACACCTACATAGTGGGCGGAACCAAATATGGATACGCCTCCTATTGTGTTAACACTCGCTTAGTATTACCCAACCATTACTTTAATTACTATTTAAAAAAATATTTATCCTTTACTATTCAGTGAATATGATTGACAAGTATTAATTAAAAATAGCTTTCAAGTACAACAAAGTCGTAATGTTACTTTGTTTACACTTAAAACTATCATTAACGTATCAATACTGCAACTGCGTACTTACTTACTCTACAATGACAAACAAAATAAGTTTTTCTTATAAATTATGTGAAATAATCGGTTTAGTTCCCATTTACAATACAAAATCACAGAAATTAACTCAACAAAAATCCAAAACAATAATTTTGATTATCATCATCAATATCCTTA
>JARJDS010003796.1:0-12683 GCA_030264155.1 Atheta pasadenae
TTGCGCTAAACGTGTAATAATGACGCGTCGTTTTCTTATCGTTTGCTTCAATCAATTCGAACACACGGTTTGATTGCCACCGAATAATCACTTGCTTGATTCACCCCCGTTTCAAAAAATCACCTGTTTACCCCCCACACTGAATGAAAATGACTTTATGCGTTGGCACACACAACACGGTTTTTTTTTATTTTGCGTTAACTGTGTTCGTTTATTTTTTTTGAGATTTTTTTTTGTGGGAATTAAAGCTCAAGGGTAGTTTTAGCTTTCTGGAATAAACGAAGAAGATTTCTTCGATTTGCAGATAGCGCGATACAGACAGCCGATAAGGATAAATAACGCCTGGTTTGGGACGTTTTGGCGCACGAAAAGAAAATACATTGTTGGGGTTTGCGAAGGGGGAAGCGATGGTGGCTGATGGTGGCGGAGGATTCATCCATTTACTATGTTAATCCGCACGTTTCATGGACACAGTGTCATTTAATGCCGTTAATGCTTCTGCGCTAAATTAATGGCTTCGTAATCGTCTCGCTTAACCGTTATTTATTTCATCATGCGCTTTTTTTGTTGTTCATCCCCTAACAAGAGGATAAAAATTTACAACATAGGTGATTCATTCCTACGTAAAAAAATCAATAGAACTAATTTTGTGCGTTTGCCAAAAATGCATTTTATTTACAGAAAAATTGTAGGTGATACACGCGTTTTAAATTAAGGGTAGTTTTGTATTTTACACAAAACTTGGTTAAATATAATTCTGAAGTGATGTTAAATTTGTAACATAGAGTTATATTGGCATATTGTTGAAGATATGAGGATGTTGCACCGTTTGAAGCAGTGGTGGTGTAGGAAGCGGTAACGGCGGCATGAAGGCGGCGAGAAGTACACATAATTCAATGAAGTAATTGAATTTCGGGAGGCGACGTACGTACATGCACACGCGGAAATTCGCCGACGGAAATCTACGAGTTAACGCCGCCGCCGCCACAGCCGCCTCTAACACCACCACAGTTACATTCACCGCCAAATGCACACATTTACACTACTTTAACTCGACAAACTCAAAACAAAGTTGTAAATATAGATAGTAATACGTTGCGACGTGATGTTCAAATAGGGGATGAAAAAACCCTAAAAAATTGATTTATTTACATATTAATCATAATCGTAGGGTCAAACCACATATTGCAACTAGTGATTCATACTAATTTACTAATTTCACCCCCGTATTTTACTTACTGTCTAGTTAGGGGGTGATTTTTACCCCACCCACAATTTTTACCCTCTTGCTAAAGTTAAGGTTCACTATGTCGCACATGTGCGATCAAACGTGATTTTTGTCGTCGACGTCGTCGTCAACCCCCAAATCGATGTCCTCAACTGTGTCGAACTTATTGGTATTTAGGGGTGCAAAAAATATATATTAAATATTTTTTTAGCACATCTGTCATTCGATAACGACCTACAAATTCAATACAAAAAATATTATTTTTTTTATTGTCTCGTACAAACTCTAATTGTCATTTCCTGTTTTCCGGGTTTTAGTTTTAAAGTTTTGTTCAGCATACTAACCCTAATTGGGTGTGTATGTGTGTTTGAATTAGAGGTTGGGGTTCGGAGGTGCGTGTTACCTATCGTGTTGAACACCGTTGTTATTTGTCTGGTTGGGGGGCGGCAGCAACGTCGGCGAACGTTAATCTTCCCCGAGCCATCAATTAAACGAATTAAATCGATGCGCACCGCGTGCGCTAACGCGCGATACGGCTAATAAAACGGTGGGGGTCGGGCTAATTAATTAATAAAATTTGATATCGTTTGCTCAAAACACACTGACACACATTCCACCCCCTCGCACAAATATCTTTTGACACTATATTGAAAGCCGTTTGTTTGTTTAGTTTTTGTTTCGTTAGGCAATTTAATTTTTGTAAAATTTTAAAAACCACCCTTATAAATAGTTGGAGTTTTAAGGGTAGTTTAGACACAATTTAAATAAATGCGATTACAACTCTTAATGGCGAGTGCATTAACAAATGTTTACAATAAAAAAAAATTAATAGTCATCCAAACACTAGCAAACAACCCTTAGTTTAAGATTTACCCCTAAGTAACTTTATGAATATGTAAATTGCAAATAAATCCGTTAAATAAAACATTTTTGGGTTTTCGCCCACTAACTAACGCTAGATTACTTTTTTTGTTAAAGTAAGGGAGGATTTCTACAGGGTAGTTTAATTTTCTTAGATTTAGTCACTGTCACGGTTGTCAATGACATTGACAATGACTATGACGCATGCATACGTCATGGATTTACGGCCACATTCAAGCAAATGGTAAATTACACGCTTGCACCCTCAGAAACATCCCCTAAACGCGTAGTAGCATTTAGTTACGATTCTTATTCAGAAATACACAAAATGTCTGAGTGTCTGAATGTCTGGAGGCTATTGGTATTTGTGAAGGGATGAGTAATAAGGGATGAACGTTAAGATATAGGGATGAAAAAGTCACCCCCAAAAAATCCAATAAGTAATAAATAGGAATCAATTTATCAATAGAAAAATTAATATTAGATTTTTATATTAATAATTTTAAGGGATGATTTTTACCATAACAGAAAATTGTTACAATAAAAAGTTATCGTAAAATCTCAAATAATCTTCAAAGTTAAAAGATCATAAAGTATATTGACAAGTGTAAATCTTCAAATACTCAAAGATACAGATAGTTGTGACCAAAACCGGAAAACCGGAAAAGTAGAAAAGTAGAAAAAGATTTATTGTTATTTCGGTGTGTAGCAAAATGCTATCGTGGGTGGGGTCGTCTGAAAAAGAACGAAAACAGCGTGTGGTTCGTTCAACCACCCTCAACATCCTGCATCCCTTAAACTCGCTCCCCAAACTAGCCCGCGCTCACCACGCTCGGTCACCCACTATACCGCCAAACGGCGCGCGGTGTATTTGCGGTTGCGGACAAATCCGCTCCCCGATGAAGCCTATTATCACCAGTTAACTCTCTGTCGCGATAAAAGTTTCAACCACCCTTGCGATAAAACGTGTTTCACACTTGAAATAAAAAAAAATCACGAAAAATACTCGTACACCTGCAATAAATTGCTTTTACTGATTTTACCAACGGCAATAAGCAATAAAATTAGTAATTATTAGCCCTTTTTAGTGGCGCTGCTTTGAGGTTATGCTTAACTCCGTTTTGTCAAATTGCCTTTCGATGTGATACATATCGAGTATGTATTAGGTGCAATTTATCTCGCCGTCATCTCCGACGCAGCTTCCAAGCTGTGGACGTATGGAAGGCGCGCGCGCTCATTAATCACGGGATGAAATCGCTGAATCCCATGGACAAAAAGAAGCTGCAAAGCTCGCCTTTAGTCGCCTTGAAAGGTGGCATCGACTGTCAGATGGTGACAAATCGTGTGTGATACTCCACCGAAATTTTCGAACAAAACATACGAGTATCCACACTTGCGTGGATCTTAAAGTTTTTAGTTTCGTTGTGATAATTAGTTTTTCATTACAACAAATACGAAATTAAATTTATAGTTTTTGCCTGAAATGATTAGTTTTTATTGAAGTTGAAAAATAAATATTGGTAGAGTGCATTATATTACGCACGTTCTGCTTCAACAATGGCACGCACAACCGCTGCATTGTCATTGGAGGCTTGCCGGTAATTAATTAACATTGTTATAATACAGACGGCGGCGACGATGAATGCTAATATCTGCGAAATAAGCCACGAGATATAGCCGAACATAGCAGCTTCGACTGCTGCTGTGCGTTGGGTTTGTCTGGTTTTGGGCTACCGAGCAAAATCGTGGAGACGTTGTCGGGGGCGGCGTAGCGCAATGTTAGCTGGCGGTGGTTGCTCGGCGCTCGGATTTAATGTGCCACTTAGCGTCGGGCGCGTTATTAGCTCGCTTTCCGCGCGAACAAACCGCCAACGCCACTTCCAACAATATGTATTTTGGGTTGCATATGTAACGCATATGAAGATGAAATTTACATTTAACCAAACTCAACCAAACATGACTAAATTTACCACAAAAAATAATGTTTTCAAAATTTAATTTTGTCTTAAATTGTTATCAATTTTTAAACGTGACCGGAAGTAAAGACTTTAAGGACGAATAAATGTTTTAACCAGATTCGAATCTAGTACATTCAAGTTCGTTGGCTAGCTGCATGCAAACTAAACGATTACTACCCTTGTCGGCCGCCATATGTTCTCCTATTGCGAAGGAAAAGATCCAGATCGGGTTTGCAAATATTCAAGATTTCATATCTTTATTTAAGACAGACGTAGATGCGGATACTGGTAGTAAGTAGTAACAACAATAAAAGCGACTTCCGATAAATACACGCCGAATCCATGCTCGTCGAAATTTATTATGTTCGCTGTCCCCGTGCGCGCATTGCTCGACGCTGGTGGACGCGCCGGGCAATATCACGGATGAATACGAAATCAGGACACGCAGGACACTCAACGAAAGAAGCGGCAGCTTCTTCGAATGCGAATTAAGCGTAGAGAACGTAGACGACGAAAAACCGGAAAACATGAAAACCGGAAAAGATATATTTATGAGGGGGAATAAAAATGTTAGATAACAGAACGGAGCCAGTAGAGTAAAGTGAAGTGAAGGGACCACTTTTATTATTACGAATGAATTGCTGAATAGCTTATTTGTTCTGGTTTTTCTACTTCCGGAAGTAGGACCACATTTAACAGTGAATTAATTCGATTATTCAATTTTCGGGAGTAAACTTCCATACAAGATAACAAAATAAAATAAAAATAGTTTACGATTATTTTGATTAAAATCCACCCTAAAAATAGTTGTAACATTTAGTATATGGAATATGTATTTTATGAAAATAGATTTTTGAACGAGGGTAGTTTTATTTTTACTGTCAGCATTTTTGACGATAGTTTTGTCCCGTTTGCGTGAAGATATGTTTATGAGGCGGCGGCAGGTGACAGATATATGATTGTTTCTACGTGCCTCAACGTCTGGCGTGTCGTGTGCCGCCATCTTAAACTCTTTGGCGCTGGCGACACGACCGAACGCGTATATTCAATTCGTTCAATTCGCTTAGCCCTAGCGCCTTAGTTTAGTCGTCGAAAATATATATATGTACTAACGGAATGTGGAAACGTTTGAAATTGTGGAAACGTCGAAACGCCGAAACGCGAACGAACGTGAAACCCAACGAACGTCCATGTTGATGTTGTTCGACTCCGATGTAAATGTAAAGGTATAAATGTGAGACGCTTTTCGTGAGCTTCAAGTCGCCTCTTTCCGCAGTCCGCCAACGTTTCATCCAGCGTTCGACGTGCTGCATGACAATGACGAAGTCAGACCGGGGTAGTTTTAGCGCGAACGACGCGACCCCTACGATACAGCGGGCGGTACAGCGGTAAATGTATCCGAGTGAAAACGGAATTTTTACTCATTTCCCTCGCTCTAAAACACACAAATACTACACGAGTGTACGTTTGGTAGCCTATATTCCAACAGCATGTGTGCTGATTGCATATTGGGTTGCCTACGTTTACTTTTCTGAGTGGTTGTTATCTCTTGAAAATTTCCATCCGTTATTTCGTTTCGAACTAAAGACAGTAAGTTCAAAAACGAACGTAAATGGTTAACGAAATGAATGATGTTATTATTGCGGTCATGTTTAACCCACAAATGCGTGGTTAGGTTATTGATGCGGGTTGCTAACATCTTGCAAGGATGATGTGTACGGTTATGTTTTGTGTTCTAGGACTTGCATTATGCAATTATAACTTTATAATATAAATTAACTAACAAATCTTTTCCTGCTAACAATAGCAACAAAAATTAGTACTTAAGTGTTGTTAGATTGGAGTTTTAAGGGTTTGTACCCCTTGTGCAAGATACAATGTTTTTCAGTTTCCATCGTCGCATTATGAGCACTGAGCACCAAGTTACGATCGTAAAGTTTAGGAAAGTTTATGTTTTCCGGTTTTCCGACATCGACACATTTTTCATTACAAAAAAGGCATTTTAACTTATTAAACAATTAAATTTAAAAACCAATTTTTTTGTAAGGAAACAAACTTTAAATTTATGAAGTTAACTGTTAACTGTATGAATAAACAACATAAAGTATTCAGTGTTTATTAATTGACGTACAAATAGTACTTACGGTAATTACGAGTAATATCGCACATTACACATTTTATTTAATGTTTTCATGTTTTATGTTTCATCGCTATTTTCACAACTGTGTTAACGCTGTTAATATTAAACGATTACTTTTTTATTGCCAATTAAAATAACGCCAAAAGCTTAAAGAATAAACAAAGTTGAATTTTGCACAGGTCATTCAACTTAAAATTATAAATATTATTAATTTTAATTTGAAGTGAAAAATAAATAACTATTCTAAAAAATGTTAAAAGTTACCTAAGTTGTATATTGGGTTGCATACATTTTTTGCCAAAAAAAATGTTTGTGTTAAAAGAAAATTTACTTACCGTTAGTTGAACCTGAAGAATTAGCCCCGAAAGTATCTCGCACGTGTAGGCCAACCATAAAAACAGCAACCAGGATGCGCCAAACGAACATCGTCCTTGTGTGTGAAAACTTTCGAACTTTCATTTTATTTTTTTTTACCGAAAAAAAAAATTTAAACGCGTCAAACGTACAAAAATTTAGTCACAATTCTAAGTAATTTTTGTCTAGATTTTTTGAAATTTATTTTTGTTTGAAAATTTTTGGTTTTATTTTATGCGCGCGCGTATTTTTGTCGTAATTTTATTCTCGCATTGAATCGTCGAGCGTCGTGAACGCGTTCGTCGCCGGCGATGCACTGGCGAACGTCGAGCGAGCGTCGCGACGCTGTAGGGTGGCCGACGACCAAACACTCACCTTCACTCATGCGCGACGCCGGCCGACCTGGCGGTGCGCCGCGGCGCCTACGCCAATGGCGAACCGCAAGCCGCCCGCCGGAAAACCAATGGGAAAATCAAAAGACGCTGCATGGGTGGGATCACGCCGTCCACCCCGCACGTAAGACGCGTAATTAGAATCGCCGTGCCATCACGAGCCCCAGCTCACAAGTATTTGGGATTTATATCCAGATAAAACGCGTCTTTAGAAACATTTACAAAAAATCTTGATAAAACTTTAGCAACTAAAATAATTTATTTAAAAAAAAAAATTGTCACTAAAATTTTGTAATTATTATTATTATTATTAATTATTAATATTAATAATATCAAATTTTAATTAATGTTGTATTATTGTTCTACAATTCTGTACCTAGAATTTAATCACGTGCCATTTAACTCAATCAAATCAAATTTGTGAGACTGGGTGTAATTGCATCAGGTTGGAATCTGCGTAGACACGAGACAATTGTCACATGATGCATTATTATTCAAGATTATTCAGATTAAGCGTGACCAAATCCCGTCACGTCATCACAATCTATAGATAGTCCTAATCTGATTGAATTTAATGCAATCTTAGGCAACTTAATATACATACGAGTAATATAAACGTACAATAAGTTGCATAACTCTTGTATTATCTTGTTTGTCTTCTTTGTATGGTTTAATATTCTGTATGAATGCATTTTGTGTTTTGAGTTACGTTTCGTTTCGCATTGTGGTTTCCGGTTTGTGACACGCGTCGCCACCATCGCCACACTTTATTCCCTTGAGGTCCGGACCAACCAGATGATCTGTCAACGAATGTCAAGTTTCATCTTGGTCTTTCGTCTACCCTCGGCACAACCCACTGTACTGTCAAGTCTTATTTCACACTTTCCTTGCTCTCGACTCTTCGAATTCGAATATTCCTTAGGTCTGAATAAAGAGTTTTGAGGCTTTTTTACCCTTATCAACATTATCAGCATATTTCAATTGAATTCGAACAAAAACAATACTTTTACAAACTTGAAACTTTGTCACCGAAACTTTTTGTTTCAATCGAGTCATGTCACATTAAAACTTATTAACCTTAACAAATTAACCTTAAGAACTAACTAAGTTTTAAGTCCGAAGTTATAATTTAATTTCGCCCCGCTTCACATTAATATCTGTTGGTAGTTTTGTTTAGAGGTTATGTCACTGAGTATGCAAGTTTGAAGGTTATGTTACGTTAAATTGATATAAATGTTCGTTTTACCCTCGCCGTTAATTTATGGTTGGTGTTTGTGAATGGGCCGGGAGGCTGGGAAAAGAGGTCACACCACAGGATGAGGGGGATGTAAAAGAGGCGACCGACACACAAACATCAGACATCAAAACAACTAAATTCGTGCTTGTTAACTTAAACTTTGTGTGGACGAAAACACACTCGACGCGAAAAATATCCGAATTGGTCGCCGTCGATTTCCTATCTGTCTCGGCCGGGGGTTGTAATGGCAACGAATGGCGCAACGGCAAATATGGTAGTAAAATATATCGGTCGTTACTACTTTGCAAAACTACTAATAACGCTTTCTGATTTGATGCCATCAATTTCCAGCCGGCCATCATAAATTAATGGCGGCGATAACAATAGGATTTTTTGTTTTTTGTTACTTTTTGGCAATAACAAAAATATTTCACCTATAAAAACCTATTGTGGATTTGGTTGGCTACCGTAGAAATGTATTAGAAAAATAGTTTAAAATGTTGTTTTACTTTTAACCTCAAATTATGTTAAAACATTCCAGTGTTGTCTTAGGCACGTGTACATGACTAGGAATATATTAAAAAATAATTGAATCGCGATACGTGCTCACCTATCAAATTTTTCCGTGGATTCCCAGCGTTTTTGGAGGGTTGCGGGGGTTTGTTTAGTTTAATCGAGTTTTCTTCAACGTTCCTCGAAACTAGTACTGCCATGACGTTGAAAACTGAAACCCAAAAGCTGAAAACAGAATTTGTTTCATTAGTTTGGTTAAAGTCTTGTGAGCACGCGTCTCATAACCGCGCGCAGATGTTTCAAAAGCTCACGAAAGCTTTGGCGCAGCTCGGAAAGCACAACAATCGCATATTAAACAAACACTTCGGAGGCAAAACCCAGCCAACCCTTTTGAAACCTTAGTGTCGAAATGTTTACAAAGAACAAGACGTTGATGATTTATCCGAAATAAAACTATTGAGATATTGATGCGTCATTGGAATAATAAATATTTTAAACGTGTTACCAACCTATCTATATAACACATTGAATGTTTTCTTTTTCTTTCAGTTTTTGGTGATTCTGGTTCAACATTGTGGCCATCACGAAATCAATCAACGCATTCGACATGGCGTTAAAGAAAATAAACTTTAATCGACGGCATTGACTTGCAAGAGTTTGCAAAACTTTGGGAAGAAAACCAAGAAAACATACGTGGGGTAAATTAACAGGAAAGAAAGAAGGAAAGTATACGAGTAAAGACTAAACCTGGTAAGAAAAAAAAATAAAACATATAAAGAAGTAAAAGTAAAATTTTACTGTGACGTTAACGAACACACGTTTTGTAAAGTTTAGCGTCGATGCGTTGAATAGACCAATTGACTGATTTGTAAACTGACCACGTGACTCTGGAAAAGTCACAAAACGTTTCATCAACGTTTTTCTTCAAAACTTTGTCAAACTTTGTCTCTGGCGATTTTTTTTTTAACAAAACGTTACATTTTTGATTTTATTTTTAATTTTTTTTATTTTTTTAAAGTAAACCACCCTTAATATAATAATTATTTTCAAGATAACTTTAAAATTACTAATTTTTTGGTTTTTTCGTTTTGTTCTTCGTATTTTCTGTTCTTTTTATCTTCCAATATGAAAAACGTCTTATCAAAGATCTCCCACGATCTTCCCTGCTGTAGAGGGTTTTTTTTTCGGATGGCGTTGGAGGTTTTTCCCTTTTCTCGGCACGCTGCATTTGCATTATATTACCACCTACGAATAGCTCACGAGGCGTCGAAACACTAACGTCATGCATAACAAGCGCGCGTGTGCTATACTAGAAATTCCGCCGCCGGAAAAATCCACGAATCCAACACTAAGTGAGTGTGTGAGTGTGTGCAGAGTTTTCACACATTCAAACATCAGTAGCAGCGCCTCTTTTTGATCAATTTCGATTTACGTCAGCGCGCGAAAATGAGAAAATGTTAATACGCGCATAGCACGCATATCTCGATATCTTCAGCCGTTACCTTTGCACCAAACAATCTTAACCACCCCTAACCATTATCACCCTCTTGCATTGGAAAGTTACCTTAGACAACTTTGGTTTTTTCTTCATTTAAACATTTAAAGTAGAACTCAAACGCACAAAAGAATTTCTTACATTCCGAATTTTTACATTTCATACCTTTCATACCTAGCAATTGCTCGCGCTTTTAAGTTCGTACAGTTTTTGAAATTGAAATTATGATGAAATAATGAATAAATTCTTTGCTAAGTATTTACCGCTTGAAATGTGCGCCTATCGCGCACAGTTTTTGCAAACAACGTCAAAGTTTTACAATCAAATCATTCAAAAGCGGGAAAATCTTTATTGCGCATTTTAAGTTCTGTGCGCTCTGTCTCAATGGAATTATAATTGTTAACGAATTGTTTGATATTCTTTAGAAATTATAAATTACACAACATAAAATGTTTATTAAATTCTTTTTGTTGCAAGTTGGGCATAAGTTGGGCACAGAATTATACTTTATGGATAACTGATTTTCATTTCAAATTACTTTCATCTATTGAGTTCAAATCCCTAAACTGAATCTTCAAACAACTCAAACGATTCAAAGATTTTGGAATATTTAAGGATTAGTTCCACGTCTATTAACACCTAGACTTGTCATGCGTGATGGTTAGAATGTGTGACGACGAAGAGATGAACAGTATTTGAACAGCATATGATCAGCATATGAACACAGATGAGCACAGGCGCAGATGAAGAGCGTGCTTTGTTTCACGATACGTGGTTAAATATAGACCTGAGTTTATTTGATTAATGCGCTTGGTAGTGAGCAATACAAATAAAACCAATAAATAATCCCGCAACAAGAGTGTGTGTGTGTTTAATTTTAATTTAAAAAATAATTTGGTGTAGAATTGTGGTTATGTTGGCTACGAGTATAAATACATGTTAGTTATGTTGCATAACTTTAGTAGGTTTAACGCTAGCACTTGATTTTTGCGTGCAAAATTCTGCAAACGTTTGAAATACTAAAATATTTTAGCTTGATGTTGCTTGGGTTGTGGAGACTATTTTATAACGTAACTAATTGTTGCGGGTAATTATGGTTTGCTCGCGTCGAGTTCTAATTACGTCATTTAAGTATTCCGCCGGCGTGTGTGGCATCCGTGCCCATAATGTTGCAACCAACATTGCATAGCAACGTTGGAAGAAGAATGCGCCAACGCTGAAGAGGACACGAAGAATTTTAAGGTCCAAAAAGCGCGAAATGTTGTTCGCACGATTCACCACTTGCATTACAAGTTGCCTAAACCAAATAACGCTTGTAAGTAGTAACTAAACCTAACCTAACTTGACACTTAGAATTGTTTAATTTTTATTATTATTATTGTATTTTTTTTATTTATTTAATTTTGATTTTATTTGTTGCAGGATTTTGAAACAAAATTTGTTTTATGTTTTGTGTTAAGTCTAAATTTTAATTTGAAAATGTAATTTAATATGTGATGTGATGTTTGTCACTGAGTCCGTTAGCTGTTGGTTAGGTGTATGACTAGTATGAGAAATGGTCTTGCACGAAGAGAGACCGAGACTCCAAGGACGCAGGAGTCGCAGGACGTGTGTGCATCAAGAACGCTGCCTGCATATCAAATACTCCAGCGTCGCGATGATCAAACGCGCGACGAAGCAGTAGACACATAATAAACATTGCAAGGTTGCAGAAGTCCTGCGAATTGAACTTAACTCGTCTTTCGTATGAAACGAACACGGAGAACAGTTGCGTAATGTTACAGTTACTTTTGTGAAATGGGAAATGAAATGATGAAATACTGCGGTCGAAAACATGATATTAAGTTTATATTCGATCAAAAACTACTTATCTTGGTCAAATGTACGTCTTTGAAGAAATTCTATCTCACAATATGGACTTGAACACGGCTTCAGGATGAAGAGGAAACAATTTAGCATTTACATGAAATTGTTCATAAATTTTTGTTTCAGGTATGCCAAATTTCTAAGGAAGCACGGATCAGTACATTTCATATTTTAGTACACAAAATATTCCCAGGGGTATTTTATTTTGGCATTCAAAGTTGGGCAATTTTTTGATTTTTTGAAATGTCTTTATGGAAAATTGCTTGCATCCCAACACCATACTATCCAATTCTCACGTTCTAATTTTTTAATTATAGTTAAAGAGTTGCTCTTGAACGTATGACCAAATTTAATACACAAAACATCCCCGAAGTATTTTATTTTGGCCTTCAAAGTTGAGCAATTTTTTTGATTTTTTGAGATTTCGTTATGGAAAATTGCTCGTATCTCCTCACCATACTATCCAATTCTCACGTTCTAATTTTTCAATTATAGCTAAAGAGTTGCTTTTCAACGTATGACCAAATTTAAGCCATTAAACATCCCCGAAGTATTTTATTTTGGCCTTCAAAGTTGAGCAATTTTTTGATTTTTTGAGATTTCGTTATGGAAAATTGCTCGTATCTCCACACCATATTA
>JARJDS010003815.1:0-13584 GCA_030264155.1 Atheta pasadenae
CCAAAAGTCGAAGGCGATAGCGATCCATGAGGATATGTGATCCCGGGAGATATCCACGCACCGCAAAAAGACGTCTCCTTGCTCCAGCCATACGTCACATATGGATAACCCCCGCTCTGGGGTCTGCCCGCAGGTATAATCAATCAAAGCCCTGCGACACGTATGTAATCATAATCAAACTTGACATGTTTTTCAAGCGATCTAACGACGACTTATTAATTCCACTTCAACGCGTTACATTGATCCTTTTTACCCTCTTCTCTGGTAAATATGAAGACCCAACCAGGTAATACAAGTCCTACAGTTATACACACCTTAAAATGTGTTTGGGGGTCTCATGGACCACTTTTAGGTTACTAAAGTTTAGTACTATCAACATATGAAGGTGGAAAGAAAAATAAGAAACCGCGTTGGGGAAGTTGAGATAAACGACAAAATAGACAGGTCCATAAAACTCACTTAATATAATCGACGCTGCTGCGTCGCAAGATGGAAAATATCAAATAACATGTAAATGAATATCGTCAAGACTCCAATTTTCCAGTTTTCCACGCTTCGCAGCCGGTGTTGTCACTCTTGTCGCCGTTGGCATTGGAAAAACAATAAACCACGTGCCCCCTCCCACATGGAGCACAACATACCGGATAAATTTAGAAATATTGTCGAAATACTTGCCGAAATTATACATTTGAACGTGGAAAACGTTGTAAAACGTGCCAAACGGTTTAGAGTTAATTTAATACCCACTCTCTCAGGGGTTTTGTTCACGTGCGTTAATGCAAAGAATGCACTCCGGAAATGATTATTACCATTGGCAATGATCCGTCTGGCATGCATCTACATACATATCACATTACGCGATGTTGTAACAGAGGCTGATTACAAGCACTCAACGCATATGCAGCTCGACAACCCCCCCTCCACCTCAACCACTTCAAACCCACACCCTCGGCTCGTGGCGCATTTATGCCACCTTCGTTCGCTCGTTCATAGGCTGAATTTCCACAGCATTCAACTGAATTACACGAAAACGCCGCCGGTGTTTGCCAAACACAAAACAGCATAAAGCAATTGTTCTGATTCTTTTTTCCTCTGCTGCCGTTCCTCGGCTCTTTTATTTGTCGAAACTTATCATTCGCGCATGCATCGCAATGCGCGTAATTTATTTCCCGTCTCAGTCTTTTATGTCCTGACGTTGATTAATATTAAAGTTCAGCAAGTAGCTGCTGCGGCGCGTATATATTCCAGTTTACGACTTATTAGTGGGACAAGTACAATAATAAAACGCCAGCTAAGGTGGGCGACACATGCACTTCAACCCCATCGAAGCAAGCCAAACCCTCAATTATCGATCCACCCACCAAGGGCTTGAAGTAATAAATGGTTCGCATAATGACAACTATAAACTAGGAACACGTATGTGGAATATTAAAGCTATGGAATGATAACGCGTAAATAAATTGGAATATTTTTTGCTGTTTAGTTAAAAGGTAAGAAAGAAAACAGTGCGTTAAATACCGTAATCTGGTAAATGAGCATTCAAATGCGCAGCCACGTTCGTTAAAGTAAATTTAAATAAAGTGAACGTAGTTAAATCAAGCAAGCACATAAATTAAACACGGAAAGAAAGAAGTTTTGTAATTTATTTGTTCTGTTCCACATGAAAGTGGAAGCTTTTAGAAAGTCCAAAGTCGCTTTGAACAAGTAACGGAAGTTGTACTTATATATAGGAAGCAGCTAGCGATAGCATATGTATGGTGTTCTGCACCACAAAAACATACTTGCTAAAGACTTTACCTCTTCACCTGTCTGGATGTTAAGTAACAGCGCTAAGATGACGCGCAGAATTTAGCTTCTAGCTGTTTGCAACTACTGCAACGCTGGTTGGAAGAGAAGCTCCTGAGCTTACAAACGACCAGACAGGGAAAGCGGCACGCGGTTTTCTCATTAGTATGAGAAGATAACTTGCTTCGTTCGTGCTTCTCTGCGATGCAGTCATCTAAATGCATGAGAAAAACGTAATTAAAAAATGCACATTCGTATGAAATGATAATAAAGTCAAGCGAGGAGAGCGATTGCACGTCTTTCGTTTTAACTTGGCTTATGTACATTTTCTCATACATTTTTTCAAAGGTTTCTAACTCTAATATTTATTTTTTACAAAAAATTATTTAACGTTGTTAGAATTTTAGCAACTACATTGTACCGAAACACTTACAAGAAAAGAGCATGATGGTAAAAAGTAGTGCATTCGGTTTACTGCATAATTTCCTGGATGACACAAAAGTCGCTTAGATGAAAACGTGATGAAAACATAAGGAGCGCGACTCGTACAATGTATAACAAGGCACCATCGGCCGCCATGTCGAGCGGAAGCGATGTGCGCGATGATGTCAGGTTCGCGGGTTCATTGTGTGGCACGAAAAGTGTGCAAGAGTACAAGCTTCAGAAAAAAATGGCACATCGGTCGGGTATAATAAAGCACGTTCCTATCATAATATCATTGCTAGCGATGTCGAACGCTGTGGCGCAGTGGGTGACGGCGGGTGGAAAATGTTGACGAGTGCGAGGCGTTTTGCTGCCACTCACACAACACCGCCGCCTGCCATTGTAGCCACACGTAGCCGACAGATGCCGGCGCGCAAAGTTTCGAGTCGTTCGCACTCGAAAGCAAAACGTCTCGAACAAAAGATGACTTTGTGGGATAAAACTATATGATCTCGAACACTTTTCCAGGGTTGGAGAGGACAGCGAGTGGGAAGTCATCGACAGCATTCTCACGCCGAACAACGCCTCCACGTACCAGATCACCAACCTACATCCGTACACCGTGTACAGTTTTCGCGTGGTCGCTGTCAATGGAATGGGATCGAGCGCGCCCAGCAAGGAATCCTACTATATGGTGACACTACGCGAAGGTAAGTCTTATATAACTTCGTATTTCTCCCCCTCCTCAAAACACCCCACCCTTTTATCTATAGGCGCGCACACGTGCACAAGTGTTGCTCTAAACTGAGACACAGTTGCTTGCATAAAATATTGGCTTTTACCTCGCGTCTTAACGGCCACAATGCGGATACTTTTACTAACCTTTTGTGACTCTTACGCAGTTTGCATTTCATAACACAAAAGAGAGTGGAAGGGCGAACTTTAAACAACACAATTTAACAAAAAGGTCATAGAGGTGAACTTAACACATTTCATAATAGTAAAAATTTGTTTTGAGATTTTACTCAAACCTAAGAAAAAAATTGTTTACTTCAAGCAATAATTATAACACAAAGTTTGAATAAAGTTCAAGTGTCACCGTCTTGAAAAAACTTTACAACTAAGTCCAACTTCTGTTATTGTAAACTTTTTTCTCGGAGACTTCATTTACGTTGATTAATTATTTTCTTCAGTCTAGTCGCCGAAGAGAACCCGTGTCTAGCCCTATTTTACACAGCAATATAATTAAATTTCAATCAAGCAGGTTGAATCATTCTATCCTTAATTAAACAATATCTACTTCGCTTCCAAAACTCTTGCACTCAATAGACAATGAAATATTAAGTTTCACTCTGTCAGTTTACCAAACTTTCAACAAAACGAGTTGTAGAATACTCAAATATTACTTCCAAAACAAAACACAACCAAAATCATCAAGTGATAAAAAATATATGAAGAGATAAAGAACACAAATAGCAAGCGAGGAAGAGTTCATCCGCAATTGACACACATACTCCTTATCAGGAAATTAAAGACTCACTCGTCCATGAAGTGAATCAATTGTCACGGTCAGTGAAGATGAAAAAACTCGTCCAAACACGCTCCGTTGACAGTTTCGTAATTTAATGTACAACTATAGCAGTTAGCGACATCTATTAACGACCAGTTGTGGTTTAGTGACTTTAAGTTAAAGTATTAGGTTAAAAATTTAAAGTTGAAGACGTTACGTTGTGTTTGTTCGTAGCTTGTTGCGATTGTAGACTCAAAACGTTTGGGTTTTCTTGTCTTATCTGATCTTTAGCAACAGATCCTCAATGTTTGTTCATTCAGCTACATTGTATCCGATCCTCTACTTCGACTATCGAGCGCATTGTTCCCCGCTTCCAACGTTTGTTTTACGAGGTATTTAAAGAGTCGGGATGTTGGGTTGTCGGGATGTGGAGGTTTTGCTTTTTCGAGGAAAATCCAGAGATTCTAATTGCAAGACACCCGGGTGCAGTGTCGACTCAGACACCCCAGGCACCAATAACACACATCAAACGCCTGTCTTGTTCGTTCGCAAAGCGGTGCCTACGTCGAAGATGAAAGGCGTTATAAGAAGATGAGAGTGCTTGAAGGGACTTCAGGACGCCGATTCTATACCGTGAAGTGCAGACACCCTTTCTTTGCTTGCAGAAAGTTTTCCTTCCAAAACCATCTTAGGTAAACTATAGAACTATATATATACTTATATATATTTTGCCTCTCTCTCTATATATATATTTTCTATATATATAAAATCCCAAACCTCAACCCTTATATCTATTGTATTGAAAAGCATCTTTCAAAGCGCATTTTCCGCAAACACGACGAAATTCACCCTCACACGCGCGAAACCTTAATGTGATCGGATCACTTACTTCAATCCTCTCGACTGCCCCTTATGGTTTCCAACAAGGGTCCAAAACTTTCTGGATGAAGTCGCACACGCTTCCCTCCTCATACATTCGCTGCCACCACCGCGTCGCTCCAGAATAAACTTAAATAGACTGCGCGGTCACTATACACATGTGCGTGTTTTTCTTGAGCTTTTCCGGAAAGCGTTTCGTATTGTTTTTCGCCTATCCGGGCGTTCCGCATTTTTGTCCCCGCGCTGGGGCGACAATAAAAACCGCGCGCACTCGTTGCGGCGGCCGTATAAAACTTAAAAAAAACTATACAACTCGGAACTTTTACGAGTTCGTTTCGTTGTTGTTTTTTTTATCATAACCGGGACTAATCCGTGTTTTCGAAGGAAACGGCAAGTAATGACGTTTGACGTGGTGGGAAAAGTAAGTAATAAAACGTATATCTGATCATTCGCGTTTTATTATTGTTATTTGCTTTCCATTTCGTGGTGTTTGTTGTTTCGTTTTGTTTCGCGAATAACTGATTTGATAGCCCATTTAAAATATCAGTATGAAAATTTATATGTTTATGATTGTAGCTTTATTTACTGAATTATGCGTTGTTTATCGCGGAGATTATTTTGGAAGCAATAATATTATGTAAATTGAATTGTTGAACATTTATAGGCTAATAATATAACAAATTGTGACATACAGATTTATAGTGTATGCAACCTAATATACATACAGGTTACAGGTAGTTCTCTCACAGAGGGCGTTATAGGTTAAATTAGGTTAGAAAACCGAAATTAGGCAAAGCATACAAAAGCTAAACTTCGATCGGGTATTATGTATTGAGACCACGTAGCGCTGCGCGGATTTGGAAACATTCGAATGTGGGACAAACATGCAAGGAGGCCATCGCTTCGAGTTTGCTATCATTGCCGCCGCCTCGCGTGGCGTTCATTATTCCGCAGCGTCTAATCTACATTTCGCCGGCGCGCTAATCCGCATCAGTTGAAATATTATACGAATGCGAATTTATTTATGATTCGGTTGGATGTACACACCACCACCAGCACACCGCCACCGAACAACAATTGTACGAGTGCGTCCGGCGCCGACACACGAACGATTATTTATTCGCGCTCGCCGGGCAATTAGATCTATTCCGTAAACATATGTATGCAGGCGCGCACGAAAGCGTGGCCAGCGCGTCGTTATTCAACGCTGGGGGCTGCATGTCCGCCGCTGTGCGCCGTCAACGACATGCATTATGAATAAAATAGATGGCCAGCGTTAGCGATTTGTGGCTGCGATGCGATGGAAGTGCCACGATGGAGGGCTTTTTGCAAATATAATACGTCCGCAAACGGCGCCGTTAACGCTTTCCGCTTGGCGATGTAAAGTCAACGTCTTATATCGATTTCGTTTTGAAGAGGCGAATGCTTGGAACTATTCCGAGGGGTGCATAAATAAAAAAAATAGAATTGACAATGTAGGAATTTAGAGGTTTTTTTTGGATATTTGTAATCCCAAAAAATCAACATTTCGGATGTAATTAGTTATTGACGTTAGTTTGGCGAGTTTGTTGTGAATTACCATTAGATAATTAACATGTTTCACCTAGCTGGTAGCTGAGTGGATGTACAAAGTGTGCTCGCAGTACAAACTCGCAATCTGTTAATATTTATAACTATCACGGACATTCGTTCCACTAACGCTAGCGCGTGTTCAAAAGCCGCGCGCGCAATGTTTAGTTCCAAAGTCGTTCATAACTCTCGCAAACAGTCGTAACAAGCGTGTTACGATTAGCATTTATATTTCACCCGCACCCCGGTTTAGGCAGACGCTAAACTAGTGTGTAACGCGCAATCGACTAACAAGCGGAGCGCGCATAACGATTGCCCAAGTATGGCATGTTGCATAAAGTTAGGGGCACGTCTACTAGACCTAAATACATTCAAATGATTGCGCTGAACATATCCATAATCATAATGAAATGTTGGAGGAACACGAGTTACTCGTGTGACGTACAAATTTCTACATTTACAAGCGCTGTATGAGCAAGAAATCTATTCCATTAAATATTTATCGCATTTTTATCGCGCGGCTTGCAGTACGTTTGTGTCTCCAGCGCACAAGCTGTGACGACCGACGCGCCACGTTGGACTCTGTCGGGGGGGAGTGGAGACATTACCATTCGGATTGAATTTGAGTGTGCACATGCACGCTGGTACGTGCCGCTTGCGGTGTGACCCAGAGGGGAGATAAAATTGAATCGCGGAAAACAAACTTAATATCGCCCCGGCGCGCTAACAATGTAAATCGCCATTTGAATACATTTATGACACCACGGAAATGAAATAACCGCACACTATCATACACGACTGGCTTAGATGTCTGTTAGAAATAGTCTGGGGTTGATGGCGTTGCGTTGTGGTTTTCTTTGAAGGCGTTTAAAGTCAAGAGATGTAAAAAAACGAATTTTGGAGGAGTTTCCCAATACCAACGTGGATTGATGTATTTCGGAACGGGATGGAAGCGACGACGAAAAACTTTAAAAGAGCCGAACAATTCGGCAGTTTTCTTTGTCGGATTTCGTCAGTTCATTTCCAAGCGTTAGCAGTGCTACTGTTCGATTTTATATTCGCTATTCAAAAGCGCTATTCAGAGACACAAGCAAAAACAGGTACCGCGCCTTTGAAATAGAATTGATTTTCCCCCAGAAAAATACTTATTTCACAATTATCTAGTAAAACGAATTTTTCTTCAAGTTGTAACTAATCAATAATATCTTCAATTTCAGCTCCAACAGGCAAACCAACCATCACAACAGCTCACAATGTGTCCGCAACAGCTTTGCACACAAGCTGGCGACCGCCACATCGCGATACAATTCATGGCGAATTCCTCGGCTACCGCATATCATATCGGCCGCGGGACAAGGGCGTCGATGACGTTAAGGAAATCTACATCCGAGACCCAACCGTTGAGGTAAGTGTGTGGATGATTTCCTGCTCTGTGCCTTGCGGATAGTCCAAGTTAATATCATCAACCGGATTCCTTCGGCACGGCAAAAAAAAGTCGATTTCCCGTCGGCCTTTCGACGTGACGCCACTGCGTTAGTCCATAAAACGATCGGGGAAAGAAATTGCCCGCGTCCAAAGCGAACTTTCGCTCATTCGGCCCCCGCATGTTTCACGTGTTGTCGTAAGGCGCGGATTCTCGATAAACTCAATCCGAGTGCCCCACGGGAAATCACAGAAATTCGGCCCGCACCGCTTAATCCGATGACCCGTTTATTAATAGGGCGGCGCGACGCGTTCTTGTTGTTATTTTCAGTTCAAATTGCCTGGCAGCGCTAATAAGCCAGACAGGTTTCGGGTTCACAACATCAAGTTTCACCTTTTCAGGCGTTTTTTTCTCAAACATAGACATAGTTGCAATTAGAGCTTAATATGAATCAGCAAGCTATTAATTATGGACGTTTAAGATTTTAGGGAATAATAATGTTATCCCCTAAAGGATATTTGTCGTCTGGAAGTATTTATAGGTTAGATTTGAAATTGATATTGTATTTATTTGTTTTTTTTGTTGCAAAAAAAAGTTTTCATGCTTGAAATGTATAAAGCATTAGTCTGACTTACAAAAAGCTGGAAATTTTGTATCACATCAGCCCTATTCATCCCCTGCACATGTGTACCAACCATCATATAGTACTATTTAAAAAACCATTTATCATTTCGATCGTAAAGTTGTATATTTCAGTGGATAAATGTGCCTGCGGCAAGTGTGGCTGCCATTCTCCACGGTTGTAACAATAAGTCACCACAAAATGTAGCACATAATGATGATGATGATAACGAGGAAACGGGGACGATAAACCACGATTACAAATGATCACATGTATTTCCTTGATTTAGCATAAAAGCTTTTGTTTCAAATAGAATTAGATTTACTGGGACGATTTCAGGTCATCCTTTATTTACTCCCCCGTTGGGATTTGTACCCGCAATGGAACCAACTTACTGTACCAACTTCAGTCACAATAAAAAAATTAAAGAACCAAATAAGTAGTGGAGGTATTTAGGAGTAGTCTTATAGTGTAGTTGACATTTGAGGTTATGAGGTTATAAGGTTATAAAATCACATTTCCTAGTCCCAACAAACGAGAAAGACATTAGATAACCTGGAAAGGTGTTGTTGCCCGTGTGGAGGGGAATTAAGACCGCGGTTTTGGCACCAGTAGCAAAGTCCTGGTGGATCGCTTAAGCGTCGCCTAATCGTGCACGTGTCAGCCATCCGCGCCAGCATCCGGTAGAGTAATATTTCCCACCAGGTCGTTGTTGGCACCACCACCAAACTAAAACCGACTTGTGTGTTTGTCTGTTACAGAGCCACACCATACAGGACTTGGAGACCTACACGCAGTATTTGGTCTCGCTACAGGTTTTCAATCCGGAGGGACCCGGGCCGAGCACGACCGTACTCGTGATGACAGATGAGGGAGGTGAGTGCCTCATTTCCTGCGCTCTAACTGTTCATGCAAATCGCGCGCGGCGCTCCTCGCGGTGTAGGGCGCGTCGGAGTTAAGTGGAGAACGAGCCGAAGTCGACGACTTCGTTCAACTTCAATCCGGGTGCGCACGAAAGTCTCATTTCTATGCCGCGCGGCTTGAGAGCGGATGCAAATAAGGACACTGACGGCGTTTTCATAAACATCGCAGGATTCATGTGCCATGCTATTTTAACTCGGATTATATTATCTGTCGCGACTTGTATATTCGTGACTGCTGCGGCTCTCTGCTACTCTTTGACTGTACATAACCCGAAATAGTACATACGCGGCGCGTTACTTGCAAAGCGAATGCTGGAATTAAAGCTGTCGTCGTCGCGCAATGCATATCTGGACTACCAGCATCCAGAGCTGGAGTTTCTGCATGTGGTTGAGCCACTTCAGTTCAAGAGCCGGAGTCAGTCCAGGAAGAGTATTGAGCGGCTACAGAGTCGGATTTTCTAAACAAATTATCTTCAAGTCCTAAACTTTAACTATCGTAACTATCACGCCCTCTACATTCTAATAGGAATACAATTTCAAGTTGTTCCCAAATAGCAATTTTTTTAAAATTTACAAATTCAACCCTGAAGCGTACTAGGACGTGCTTTCTGGTCATAATATGACATTTCATCCACAAGCAGTGCACTCATTTGCTTGATGCAGAAAAGTATCTTGAATTCCATACAGATATAAGGATTACGGAGATTTGGGAATTGTGACCGCTGTCAACGATATTTTTTTTGCTATTCATGCACGAAAAGCCCGACTCGCAGGACATATCCATACACCTAAGTAGTGTACACTCAACTCCAACACACAATATCTTCAACGCTGCACAAAACATGCGCATACAAATATCCTCGAGCCGTACTCCGGGTCCGTAAAGGTGCCCGTTTGGGGCCAGTGGATTTCATTGAGCTGCCAAGCTTTCAGTCGGTTTTTTACATTTTTGTCGTTGAATTCAAATGATCGCAACAACAACAACTGGATTCGACTGATCAAATAAATGCGAAATCGTATGGGTCACCCTTTTAGCTTTACCGTGCGCCTGCATAATAAATTGCAATTTCAATTCATAGCACTACATTCAAAGTAAATTTTGTAGAATTCCAAAGTATAAAAAAAACAAACACCTAGACAAAGATATCACAAATATTGTGATGAAAAGTTTGACTAAGAAAAGTTGCACTGCTAAATTAAATAAGGCAAGAGGCGACGTTTCAACTCCTCGGAGAAGTCGAGGAGTAGGCCTAGGGAAGGAGAAGCGGACCAAAAGAAGGGGCATTGAGTAGATTTAGTGTACTTTTTGATTTATGACAGAACTTACAGGAATCAGACCCTTCCTATAATGGCAATTTTTCATGTAAAGTTTTAAAAAATTTTGCACACGACAAGCCTTCTTTCCTTTACTTCCTTCCTCAAGACAGGTTGGAAAAGAACTGACCCGCGAACAATGGGACACGGCATGCCGTTGGTCAATAGTTACACACGCATTTATCACTATTGAAGGATGTGGTTGCTAGGTGGAAGAAAGCAAATAGCAAGTTTCCAACATGAATCTTCAAGTTTTAAATTGTAGCAATGTAGCACCTCCTTGTGCAGCTGCATCGGAGCGAAAAATTGAAGAATAAGAATGTAACAATGCAGAATTGTGTATAGACCAGGTACGAATATGCTAATTCCAGACTAGATCTTCAGACTGGTGTTACTTTACATTAAATCAAAATGCAATTCTATATCCGCCACTACAACCACCCAGACACACTGAGGCAGTAGACAGAGCTTTAATACTCGACTTCGTAAGCGTTTAAATGATGCTATCAACTAGCATCAACGAATGTTTGCCGTCTACTTCATGAATACGAAGTGGGATCTGTCTGAGGAGAGTGGAAACGTTTTAATCGCATGGAGATCAATCTGAGAAACTGTGCGCGCCGTAGGAGGCGCAAAGAAAGGCATTGCAAACGAGAGTGCCAACAGCAAACAAGCAAAAAACACTAGCAAGTAGTGTATAGCAGCAACCGAAACAAAAAAAAAGAACACACTATTTCGTAAAACGACCATCAACGACGCAATTCAAAATGGCACTGTTTACAAACACATACATTACTACGCTCAATATATAACACTTACAACCATCTCGTGTTATTATGAAAAGAGTTCGCCACTCCTGAAAATTGCACGGATTCAATCCCAAACAGAAAATGTAAGTTTTCCTACACTCTGGAAAACCTCGAAGCACTTGCAGAGCTTCAAAATGAAATATTTTTATTTGTCGTCATGACCACAAAAATGAACACAACTCTTTGCACAGTAGTCTAGACCTCGAGACCACTGTCGGCTGCAGTTTCCTTACTTTCCGAGATGCCCCTTTTTGCTTGTCCTGTTGTGGGCAACAATCTCCCGTTGCGTTTGCGAAAATTGCACAGCGGAGTGCTCAATCGTAAGCTCCCAAGGGTATAATGAAAACATATTTTTTAAGTGAAACAAACCGTTTTTCTCGGCTTAATATAACGTCTAAAGGCGGATATAAATCACGGCGTGCTTTTTTAGGAGTAGGTGCTCGCGGGAGTAAACCGCAAGAGATGCGCCCCTGAAGCACCTTAAGGTAATTGGCGAGATTTAAATGCAGACGATTTTAGGGTGGTGCAATTCCTATGCACGGCAAACCATTCGAAAACCGCTGCAGGGACGCTGGTGCGCACAATTCAATGCGTTAGGAGTGAATAGCAGCAGTACCCAGTGGGAGCTCACTGTTCACATCCGATTTGCTGACTCCCAAACGCCTGTATTAACTATAGGCACAGCACACCTCAAAGCAAGCATAGTTAGCTGTTCAGTTACCGGCACTGATCAAACAAATTCCAAATTCGCTTATGGTCAAAGATCGAACCTTGTGTTCCATGAACAGCAAGGAATGTAATCGTCATGTAATGGCTGGCGGCTTACATTCACGCGTCGGGAATAGAAATTTGTGGTACTTAGATACAGAGTGATCCACATTTTTGTAGGTGCGATCACGAATGAAGAGTTAGGAGTTAGTTATCAATATCTATAATTTGCCTCGACATTTCCAGAATGCCTACACAGCACTCCGAATGACAAATCAACTAAATGCTGCACTAAGCAACAAAACAGTTTGCATTAGCATGTTCCATGTCCTTGCTCATATAGGTTATGAATGTATTTAGTGCACACCGGCACGAGAATTAAACCCAACACACTGAAACTAAATGAATCGATATGCGATGCTTCCTTCTCTGCGAGCGGCGTCTTTCCGCTTGCTCTACGAGAACTGCACGGTTCACACGTTTCCCTATCCTACCAACGAACCGGCAACCCCAACAACTACCACGTCTGGTAAAGTTTAGGTTGATGTCGATGTGTTTGTACACGGTGAGCGCCGCCGCCGCGCCAGAAGAAACGGCCACCAAAGCGGCACACTGCAACACTACGAAGACGTCGCCACTGTCTCTTTGTCATTGCGCCGGCGACGCCTCATTATAGCTCAAATGAACCAGTCATTATTGTTCGGTGAATCGCTTTATGTGAGCGGACCGCCTCACTCTTTACATAATAAATTAATATCATCTCCCGTGGAAGCAAAGTTAAAGACTCCCGGAAAAGAAAACAGGGTGGCTTTTTTTCCTCACTGAGTGTGAGTCTGGTGCACGAGATTGCAGGATTTGTACAAATAAACAAAACTCTCCCAAGGATCAGCGAGCGTAAATGGACAAAGGAAACAGTAAAGAATCTAAAGATATCCGCTGAATTATTAACGAGTCAAGTTGCCGACTTAAAATTGCTTTGGGCAAATGTTTCATTTTGTTTTTTTATTTTTTTACAATTGAGTGTTGAAACTGTTACAAACGCGTCGATCAATATTTAATGCGTATTATAAAAGTTAATTTTTTAAGCACTTTATGTTTAATTTAATTAAATTTTAATTTTTAATTTCACTCGAACATGTCAGACTTAACCAACTTGTTTATGTCTTAGGCGATGTCATGTTTTGCTTTTCATAATGTGCAATAAACACGAGATGATAGAACGTCATAGAACAAAACTTGAATAAAACATAAAACTAGGTCAGATGAAGTTGAGGAATAATAATAAAGTTTTAAGAATGATTTTTACAATTATTACTAAAGAAAACTAAATGACATTAAAATTATTAAGTCATTTATTATGCAATTTCATTTAAAAAGATTTAGTTTTTCATTTAATTTCATTATAAAAAACGAATTTCAAATCTATTAATTTATAATTAATTCAAATAAATTAATTTCAATTGAAAATTCATTCAATTGCTTTTAAATTTTAACCCACAGCGGACTACGTTGGAATTTTGCGACGGCAGACTAGAAGACGAGTTTTTATACCCGACGAGTTTTATAAATATTATGATTATTTCTCAAGTATAAAATTCTCAATTCAGGACCGCTAGCGC
>JARJDS010003821.1:0-13840 GCA_030264155.1 Atheta pasadenae
CAGGTTATGTAAAGAAAGGTAATATTAAACATAAATAAAAATAAAAAGTAACAAATATTTATAATCAATGGGCACCGGTTGACTTGAAGTGATGCTGTGACCGCGCGCTCACAAAGCCTTTATCTCGAAAACGATTCACCGCAAAAAAATTTCTTCTAAACAAGATTTGTGGAGAATGTCACAATCAACAATAATGATAATAACTGCAAAGAGCAAAAACCCAAAGAAACTGAGATAATCACAAAAAAACGGATTCTTGCGACTTTGGACCTCAAAAATTAATAGTCGCACACACCCTACAATACATAGGTTTTGAGACAACATTTAGGGGGTCAATATACAAGTCTAAACAAAAATTCAGCCGGGTACCACAAATTCCGAGGTGAAACTACTAAAATGCCTGGGCTATAGGGCGAGTACAAATAAATTGTATGAGTTAAAAAACGTAAAGTAAATTAAATTTCAAAGTTTCTAATATAAACATAACCAACAAATACCATATGAATTTGTCCATATTTGACTGAGTTCTACTGAATGATTAATGATTAGTGCCTAATCAAGCTTACAACGCACAATTAATAAAAACAACCGTTACTATTCACAATTAAGGTGATAATTTTTTTAGAAAATTAAAATGACTTCTCACGGACAAAACGAAACTGAAATTCTTAAGAAAAACTTGGAAAGTCAGCTTGATCGATTAATTGAACAGCTGAAAGACTTGGAAGAAGCTCAGTAAGTATTAATAATTAATTAATCAGTATATACATTAAATAATGTTTATTTTTATTTAATAGAGAAGAACTAGATGTGGAAGAATATGAGGAAGCTAGACAGGATACACTTGACCAGCTACAAGAGTTTAATGATAGTTTAACAAAACTTGCGAATGGTGATATTTCATTGGTTAATACCATGGGAGCAATGCAATTGGTAAGTTTCAACTGGCATTACTTGCCAACTATTGTTTTTATTTAATATATGTGTTTCTTCTCAGGCCATACAAGCAGCCATATCAAGAGCATTTAAAACAAATGAAGTCATAAAACTTTTTGGTAAAATGGAACCACAACAATTAAAAGACAAACTTTCAGGATTGGAAGCAGAGTATAGATTGAATAAAGTGACTAAAGAAGCTTTTGATAAGCTGAAAGCAGAAATACTGATTGTATTGAAACAATTAGGAGAAGAACTAAGTGTTGGACAACTTCAATTTCTGGATGAGTATAAAAACAGTTCAAATAATTTGAGTAATGTGGAATTTGAAGAGGTTGATGAATAGTTGTTAATTGATTAGTTTTATAATCAGTACTGCATAAATTGATACAATTACTATATTATGTATATTTAATATGTGTAAGATTTTATACTTCAATAGTGTAGTAATTACGCTTGAGTGAAATTATGAGCCAATACTAATGTTGGCATATATTGATAAGTTTTATATGTATAAAATGTGATGTTAATTGTATACCTAAAAACACCATAACCAAACTGTTGATCTGTTTATTTAAAAATAAAATACTTCATTTGCATAAAAATGATTAAAACAAGGTGTTAACTTGTCTCTTGTTGCAGCTTCTTTTTGTAGATGCAGTTAAGTTTCTGTATTCTTTAATTTAATTAATTGATTTAAACAAATACTTTTTCGAGCTTGGACACTTGCAAACTTTGGCCAAAGATTGGAAACATCAATCTTCATTTACAAATTCACTATCAATAGATAAGAGTGACAAATTATTTAATCGATCTTGCCCAATGGTAGAAGGCAAATACATTTTTATTAATTAGAGCTTATTAGTCAATACAATCTGCATTTACTGTAATTAATATTAGAAAGTATATGCATTAAATTGTTAGCAAAAATAAATTCCAGGCACTGCTGCGCCCTGCTTTGTATAAATATTACATATTTCTATATTTTGACCCCATGAATTAAGACTTTAATCTCTAATTTTTCAATGGACATTTAAACGTTTTTAGATTATTCTGCGTTCCCTTCACATATTTGGATAGCAAATAAAACCCAACTTTCAGAATATGTTACTTTTGCGTATGTTTTCTTAGTGGTTTATTCCCCTTCCATCTGTCCTCTTCGCATAAGAGAGCGCGGCTTGCCGTTGTATTTGTTTATTTGATCTATGGTTGTGCTGGATTGTACCCAGCTGTACCCAGCATGTACCCAGCGTACCCAGCAGGTGCCCAGCAGTACCCAGAGTACCCTTGTACCCAGAGATTATACTGGATTATACCTGTGGATTATACCAGTTTATACCACTAATCTCTGGTTGTAACTGACTGCGCACGGCACACATTATTTGTTCCGGGTTTCGATATTGTAGCAACAGTTTCTGACCAAGCTGGATCGAATCTTGTGAAATAACTTTTTAAAGCATGATGCACAGTTCACCGTCAATGGGAACCATGGGAATTTCTACTAATACCATGATATCATGTGTGATCGAAGACACCTGGGAGTAGCGAGCGCTGTTACCGGGCTCAAACAAGAAAATAGGTAACTTTTCAATAATTTTTTCACAAAATACACATGTATTTGATCATTTCATAATTAACACAAATTAATATTTTAAAGCCACCAACACTGAAGCGAACAAACGATGGTGAATTTCTTTGGCTGCACCCTTATTTACGCCGAAATCCCAAAAAGTTTGCCAAATTTTATAGGATGTCTGTCGAATGTTTTGACATACTGGCAAATTTAATTCGGGACCGCATAAACAACAGAAACCAATCTTACAATGGTGAACCTCGAGTGTCTTGCGAAGAAAAACTAGCCCGTACGTTAAGGTAATTAGAATTAAAATGTACACTCCTTAAGACCTGAACAATATATATTTATCTTAATGTTGTTTTGTGCGGTCAAAGTATTTAATTGTGCGTTTGAAGGTAGATATTGGCGTAACAGGACATACGCTGCGGATTGGCGGATTTGTTGGGGATTGTGGGATATCTATGGGGGTAATGGGATACATGTTTGGAACTGGAGGATACATATTGTGGGTTGTTGCCATGCATTGCTTGAGAAACAATTGGTGGCAATAAGTTCAGGATTTGTTGGAATCAGTGCAGGAGAGTAGTAGTGGTAGAAGTAGTTGTTGCACCGCTTAAACTTGAACGATGTCTGAAAGTAACAACAGAAAAATTAGGTATTTTGAAAAACATATAATTCTAATAACACATTCTATACTCCACAACCGTATTTAAACAATTTAGTAATGTGGCGTGAAGTAACACCTTTTCACCCGCTGCTGACCCGGATGGTGCCGGCTTTTTGAGGTAGAGAATTGTTCACGGAGTCTTTTTTTGTAACGTTAAAATTAAAGAAAGGTTTAATTAATTATGAAGCATGTTTTGTTAACACATTTTTATACATATAACTTTCAGATATTTTGGACAAGCTCAAACGTTCTTAATACACAAGAATACTTGCATGCCACAGAAATGTGGAATTTTCCACATTTCCTTGGCGCCATCGATGGAAAACACATCAGGAAAAATATTGTGTGTATATATCGAAACTACAAAGGCTATTGTTCCATTGTTTTATTCGCTGCAGTAGATACTAATTTATTGTATCGATATGAAGATATAGGTCATTACGGAAAAGATGGTGACTCTGCTATTTTTCGGGCTTCGGACTGGGAGAACAGATACTGCAAGGAACTCACAATTTTCCTTAAAGAGAAAAATTTCCACAAAATGTGGGACCTGAAGAAACTTTTTATTTTATCGAAGCTGAAGTTTTTCCACAGCTCACACACGTAATGAGATCGTACGGTAGTGCATTTGGTATTTTATCTTATAAGTTTCGGTTATTACAAACCCAAATTATGGTGGAGCCTGGCAGAGCGATCGACATTGCCGATTGTCGAACATTGTCGTGCTGCGTATTTCACTACTTCATCCGGCGCAGGGATGGTAATAATTTGTCTTCGTCAGATTGTAGAAGATTCCGTGATAATCATTGTTTTGTCGACATTCTTTAAGCAATGTTGATGAAGAAGAAAAATTGAATGCAAGCAAAACGCGTGATCACATAATAAATTATGCTAACTTTGTTAATCCTGTGCCATGGCAATGAGTGTGAATTTTATTATATTTACTATTACACCATTATTTAATAATAGAATTATTATTTGATTTATGATCAGCTTTCTTATTTTGCTTCTCGGACGTGTAGGTGTGAAAATCATCTATAATTTCGTACGTCACTTTCAGCCAAGCTTCCTCTTTCACGATTTTTTTGATATACTATTCATTTCCTACAAAACACAAACAAAATTCATTTGGTGCACATGTTCTGCAATTTTAAATAATATTAGTACTTACTTAAGTCCCAAAGATCTTATAATAATATTTGTATTTTTATTGTGGTCCATATTTTTATTTTATTCTAATTGTTTCCTGTTTCTATTTATCTGC
The DNA here is from genome assembly GCA_030264155.1 of Atheta pasadenae. Taxonomy (NCBI): domain Eukaryota; kingdom Metazoa; phylum Arthropoda; class Insecta; order Coleoptera; family Staphylinidae; genus Atheta; species Atheta pasadenae. The sequence continues at coordinate 4,444 of JARJDS010003821.1, forward strand.
ACCATTGTATAACTCTAGAAATCTTTATTAGTTGTTCTAATGTTCTAAGAAGTAGTAATACCCAAGACTTGGCCAAGCAAATTTCTCACCCTTCGCGATTAGAGGATTAGCATACAGACCTACCTTTCTATATAGTGTAACTAAGTTTGCAACCCAACTATAACTAAATAAAAGCAAAGTTGAAGTATTTAGATATAAGTTTTAAATTAAGCGACTTATCTGTTTAATTGTACTTCGTAAAGTTGGGAAGTGCAATAAGTGCCGAGAAAATTTGATTACTAGTGTATCAGACGAATCGCATTTACTGACATAATAGCATACGGTCCAAATGGTTTGTTAAAGCCAAACACTGCACTTAGCCTGTTCGGCTAATGCTCTGTTCAGAGTTGACACAAATTTGTCATTATACTCATTATTATTTACCAAAAATAATAGACGCACATACTCGTCACTATAAGAGAATATTGAAGTATTTGTGTAACAAGTACATACATTAATGATATTTTCCATTGTGATGAGCACACACTATTTTAAATAATAATAGAACAGTTCGGTAGGTTCTAAATTTCTTTATATATAAAAGATGTGCATCTGAGACAAAATTTATTTGCACATTTGAACGAGTCCCTTTTCCCCCAAAGTATCTAATAAACGTCGATAATAATGTGTACTTAGCCACTTGCACTTTAGTATAAGTGTTTCCTCACTTATGAGTGTTTTTCAAACCAAATTTTCTGCGCATAACTTCAGAAAACTTCATATTCTTATATATTGCATCCTAAAAATCTACAATATTAAGCCATAAATGGACAAAGTCTTTGTAAAATTGTAGCTCTATATATATATCCTTCCGAGTTATTTATTTCCGAAATATGGATTTACTTTATATTGGTTATATTGCCTTATATGCTGCGTTCTATAGGCAACTAATGATGCACCAACACTGGTTATAGTGACAAGAAACAAGTGGTTACAAGCAGAGGTTACAAGTCACCTCGCAAGAAACGCAAGTGAAGAAGTGTTTTAATAAAGTAATTGTTTATTTCGATGTTTAATTTATGTTCCGAGTTATAATTCATTATTATTTTATTCTCTCGATAATTATAATAACAAAAAAATTCTTTGCGTCTTAAAACGTAACGTGTAGCGCAGACAAATCAACATACGAGAATCTTAAAAAGAACATCAATTCTTATTATATATATTTTTTTATCATTGCGTAAACCAACAATTTGAATTCTAAACATTAAACTATCTTTAAAACAATTTATTTTACTATATAAAAATGTCATAATACTCAGCTTGACCCGCTAAATTGTTAAGCTCACCCCGTGGGGCACTCGCGACCTTATTTTGATGATTTACCATTATAGGTAAAAAATATTTATAATTTCACTGTGTTACGCATTGGTAATTTTTACTCGTTATTAAAATGTTTAAATAATTTCTATTAATATATTATTAGTTAAACGATGGTGTTCAATGAATGTTCGGTAATTTTTTTAAAAAAAGATTTTAGTATGTTAGACATTTAGTTTTTCGTATAAATTAAACTACTTTTTATGTAGTTTCGGTAAAAGTTTATATTTTCATTATTACAATTCTGGTGTTCTGGAGCCTTATATCGTGAAAGACCATTTCGAAGAGCTTTATAAAAGTTAAGTTTGAGAAATAGTGCTTATACCTAAAATAAACAATGATTTCGATGTTTCATAATAAAACAAAGTATTTATTAATAATTTGTTTTTTTCATTTATCTAGTAAATAAACTAATGAAACTTGTTTATTTGTTACAGTGGCCCTCCATGGTCCCCACTGGTCCACACACATTATAAAATGTTTACAGTAGGCAACAACACTTATTGAAAAAATTAGTGTTAAATTTTATACAGAAATATCAATACCATAATTGAAAATCCAATTAATCGTTTTATTCGTACAACTTTAAGAAGAAACCATCAAATTGTTTGTTTCTGTTTGTTGCCAAACAAGTTTTTGTAGCGTTTAATATTAAAAAAAGATTAATAAACTGTGTTACAAAACAGGTAATAAATACATAAATAAATAAGTTTCGCAACTGCTTGTTAAGTAAACAGTTTTTACCTTAATAAAACTTATAACTTTGTAGTTCTAACATCTACTTTATCTAATTGTTATCAAATGTTCATCAATAGTGATTAAGTTTTTTTGTCAGTGCACTCCACAATATATTCTTTGAAATAATCTAGTTATTATGTCTTTAACAATCAATCAAAGTTGTCTAGATTTGTTACAAATGCAAATAATAAAATCAAAATAAACAAAACAACCTGTGATTTCCTCACAGTAGTTTTTGTTGTTATACCCATGAATAAATTGACCTCCAAATGTCATGATATTAATGGACTTATTAGCCATATCTATTTAAGTTTGTACTCACAGCCACAGACACTTAAAATATCTTAGTCGCTAAGATGCTTTTGCATAGATACAGCACGTTTGTTGTTGTTTTAACTCTTTGTTTATTGTGTGAAAATGTACACAGCATTAAAAAGAAAATTCGTAAGTATTTCTTACATTTTTAAATAATTGCATTACCTATATACATAATTATATTGTAGCTGACTTTATAAAGTTATGTAGTCAAACTTCATCAAATGAAATTCTTCAAAAATGCCTTCGTGATAATATTGATGCTGTCAAACCACATTTAGCCGCAGGAATACCCGAAATGCGTCTACGTGAATTGGATCCTTTAGTTTTGGAAAAAGTTGTGATGGAAGTTCCAAATTTTCAAATTGAGTTTACAAACACAACCGTTAGAGGTGCTTCAAATTTTGAAGTGATTAACAATACAATCAATCTAGATACTGTTACGTTTGGCATGAATATCAATTTTCCTTTTGTTCGCATGGAAGGCGATTATCAAGTTTTAGGCAAATTATTGGTTATACAATTGGAAAGTAAAGGAAAGTTTTGGTTAAACACAAGTAAGTTTTTAGTAGTATCATAGTTTTAAGTATTTGTATTTAATGAGCAAAAAATAATTTAACATTGTGATTTGTAACCATGTAACTTTGACAGCTAATATAGATGCTTACGTTGACATGAGAGGAAAACGACGAGAAGACAATGGAAAAGTTTATATGGACTTTAACGATAAATCTAAACATAACATTCAATTGAATATTAAAGATAAACCGTTGATTTATTTCTACAATTTGTTTGAAAATAATGAAGAACTCACCAAGACAACCAACGATGTTATTAACGATAACGTTCGTGATATTATTAAAGAATTGATGCCGATAGTGAATGAAATTTTAGGCTCGTTTGTTTTTAATACTGTTCAGTCTGTATTCAATACATTTCAAATGAATGACTTATTTGTAACATAAAATATTATAAACTATTATAACTATTATTGGATCCACAGAACATATTGGATCTCTTGTATTATCTGCCCCGAAAATTTACGTTATGTATTAATTTTAACCTAATAATCTTTGAAAATACATTTATAGTAACATAACCTAGCATTTTATTTAAGGCCATAAAAAAGACTTTTTTGGATTTCTTTAAGAAATACTACAACATAAAACAAAATTAATTTAAAGTTATTTTATTACACATAGTAGTGACTAATTAAAATAATTTTTTGGTAGCAATTTATTTTAAAATGGCGGCTGTACAGCGTTTTTCCTAAGGCTGAGTGTCTTAACCGTCTTAACCGCTTCAACCGAAATTCAAAACACAGAATCTCATCCGTGTTTCCTCAATGTTCAGATACTTTTGCTGATACAACCACAACATAAGTCCAAGACTTCTTTGTGTGAAGTTGTCAAACTCTAACAAAATGATGAGCTTCCTATATCAAGTAATACCTATACATTAGTTTATGTTAGGAAGGTTAATGAATAAATTAAAAAATTGTTATATGTAGTTTACTGCTTAACAAACAATTTTTGTTATTAATATATTTAAAACTATACAACATTTAAGTCACATACTTCCTTAAAAACTTCTCGTTACCTTTGAAGCAATAAAAATTAATAATGCAAAATTATGCGCAAATTAAATATAACCTTCACTAAAACAAACTAAAATAACCATAAACAAGTTTGATGTAATTACCAAATCGTGTTAATAAATTGCTGGTCAAAGAGGAGTTTAGTCAATCAGAGAAATGGCGCGTTTCTACTTACTTGTTGGTGTACTTACTTTAAGCGGACTAGGTGTTAATTGTGTTAAAAAACGATTACGTGAGTATGCCAAATTCAATTTAAAGCAATTTAAATTTAATAATAGAATTTAATTATTTCAGCCGACTTTGTAGTGCAGTGCAACCTTACTTCGTCAAATGATGACCTTCAAGACTGTATGCGTAAAAATATCGAAGTGTTCAAGCCAAGATTTCGTGCAGATATTCCAGAAATGCGTATTCCTCGTTTAGATCCACTGTTTTTGGAAAGTGTGGACATGACATCGCCAAACTTTCGTGCTCGTTTCCTTAATGCATCTGTGTCGGGAGCATCGGACTTTAAAGTGTTATCATCAAGCTTTGATATCGCCAAATATTCTATTAAGTTGAAGGTGTTGTTTCCTTACGTTCGAGTTGAAAGTACGTACGATGTTTTAGGTAAAATTTTAGTTTTAGAGTTGAAAAGTACTGGATCATCTTGGTTAAACGCAAGTAAGAATTATTTTAGGTGTTAAATTGTTAATAAATAATAATTGTTTTTGTTATTTTAGCTAATTTTGAAGCAATGGTGGAAATGAACGGTAAATCTCGAATGGAAAATGGAAAGACTTGGATGGATTTTAATGACAGATCCAAAAATACAATAAAACTTAACTTTATAGATAAACCTGTAATGTATTTTGCAGATTTATTTCAAAACAATGAAGCACTTACCGAAACAACTAATGCGATACTAAATGATAACATTGTCGATATTTTAGATGATTTTATGCCTATTGTAAATGAAGTTATCGGATCTTTTGTTTTTAATTCTATTCAGACTATATTTAACAATTTTCCAATAGAAGACTTATTTTTATCATAAATAAATATATAAACAATCATTTTTAGGTATAGTACCTACCTTATACATCGCTTTTCAAGATTTCTACTTTTCCAGCGTTGGTCAAAGTTATGCCTTTATTTTCATCGCTTGGTAGAGGGTCAGATGTTACTTCACGTTTATTGATAAAGGGTTCTTCACGTTGAACTACCCATAAATTTAGTGATTTTGACCTTTAACCACAAATAACTTCAAAAGCTAACATCGGATCGATGGGGACTTTTGAGGTTTTATTTATAATGATAAACTAAAGGTCTCCACAAAAAATTGGCTTTCTGGGATTTTTTGTTAATTGATCCATATGTTTGTGTTTAGATTGACCGGGCTATATTTCATCAAAATTTTTTGTTGTCATTATTTAATAGGTTAATACTTAAGGTCAAAATAACCTATTTATTTATTTAATTATCCTAATTATCTATTTATATCTATAAAAATGGAGTATGGGTTATTTATTGTTTGCATCGGCACAGAAACGGCTTAACCAATTGCCATGAAATTTTCAGAAAGCCAGAAGAATAACCCTGAGTGTGTAATTGGCCGATTAGAAAAAGAAAAAAATATATTTTTATTGTTTTTTAGCCAATATTTGTTAGTCAGTGACCATTGTTTGGAAATGACATACGTTTGAATGTCAATTTCAACAAGCTGAATGAGTATATTTATAACACGCTACGGGTGAAGCAACTAAATTCAAGCGGTACACTTATTGACACTTATCTACCGAAATTTTTAAAATCACTGGACCTAAATAAAGTGTCACTTAATTGCCCAGTCATTTTTGTAGTTTCACCTAGAAATTTGTGGCACCCCGCTGAATTGTTGTTTTTACTTGTATATTGAGATTCTAAATGTTGTCTCAAAACCTATGTATTGTAGGGTGTGTGCAACTATTAATTTTTGAGGTCGAAAGTCGCAAGAATCCGTTTTTTTGTAATTATCTCAGTTCCTTTGGGGTTTTTGCTATTTGCAGTTATTATCATTATTGTTGATTGTAACATTCTCTACAAATCTTGTTTAGAAGAAATTTTTATGCAGTGAACCGTTTTCGAGATAGAGCTTTGTGAGCGCGCGGTCAGATAATCCCAAAAACGGATTCTTGCGACTTTCGACCTCAAAAATTAATAGTTGCACACACCCTACAATACATAGGTTTTGAGACAACATTTAGGGAGTCAATATACAAGTATAAACAATAATTCAGCCGGGTGCCTAATAATAATTCGTGCCTAATTTAAGCTAAAATGACTGGGCTATAATGTCATAATATAACATTCAAGGTAAAAACTGGTGTCATTCATTTGCAAATTAAATCCTCTACAGTCCTACAATGATACCAATTGTAAACATAAGGGCGAAGACGTACTAATATAATGAATACCAATGCTTTTTCACGATTTGCCATTTGATTTTAAGAGTTTCCTTTGCGTCTTGCATTGCAATAACAATTAACGAAGCTCAAGTAAATAGCTGAGTTAAATATGAAGAATTAAAAATCGAAAAAGAGCGTGCCACCGCACGCCGGGATTTGCTCGTTAATTATTACTTAATTTTATAACATTTAATTTAATTTAAAAAAAATTATGCACGTATTAAATTATATCAACTACTTATATTACTAACAACTCTCATTTAAATTTTGTTAAAATAATGAATTTAAAATTTTACAAACATCTAATTTTTGATGTCTTTGACGTTTTATTATAAAAATCGGACTATACTTACCTCATAATACACTTCACATGTTAAAGTTCTCGTTTGCAACTGAACTTTGTTTAATTCGCGATCGTTAAAGAAAGCAGACTAGTAACAAAGCCTACTCGGATACAAATTTACATGGCACGATTGATATAAAACTAAAACAAAACACATAACAGTGTAAACAAACGCATTATGGAACAAAACAAAAGCATCACAAATCTCGGTTAACAACAGAACCCAAAAAGACTTCGTTTGACGAAGAAGAAAATTTATAAAAGTGCATCCCTTGATATAAAAATAATTATTTTTTACATCAATCGTCGTATTTTATTGTTTAAGCAAACATAATTTATGTTCATACAGATGACTGCTACTTGCGTGTGAGACAGTTAAACTTGAATTAATTATGCAAATTATGCGCAATTAAATACGACCTTTGCAATTAAATCAAATAATTAAACAAAATAATAAAATCAAGTTTACCATAATTACCAAATCGTGTAAATAAATTGGTGTTCAAAAAGCATTGCATTTTAGTAAATCGATAACAATGATGCGTTCATACCTACTTGTTGGTGTACTTCTAACTTTAAGTGGACTATCCGTCAATGGCATCAAGAAAAAAATACGTAAGAATTTTATACTCAATACTCAATGTTTGTGTAATAAAAAACAATATATTTTAGCGGATTATGTAGTACAATGTAGCCTATCATCGTCAAATCAAGACTTTCAAAAATGCATGCAAGACAATATTAATGTTTTCAAGCCAAAATTTCATGCCGCCATCCCGGAAATGCGCATTCCCAGTTTAGATCCATTGGTCTTGGGAAGCATCGATATGTCAACAACAAACTTTCGAGCACGTTTCTTTAACACCACTGTGTTTGGCACTTCTAATTTTGAATTGATGAACTCGAGTTTTGATATTCCCAAATATTCAATTAAAATGAAAGTGTTGTTTCCATTTGTTCGAATTGAAGGCGATTTTGATATTTATGGAAAAATTATGATTTTGGAGTTGAAAAGTATTGGCTTTTCTTGGTGTAATGCTAGTAAGTTTTTATCATTTTTCAAAATGAAATGTTTAATTGACCTTGCCAGTTTGATTGTCTATATTGTAGTTATGCATACATTTATTTAGATCAACTTTTTTAAATGTTTTTAGCAAATGTGGAAGCGATGATTGAAATGAATGGAAATTCTCGAACAGAAAATGCTAAAACTTGGATGGATTTCAACGACAAATCGAAAAATTCGGTTAAATTAAATTTTATTGATAAGCCAGTTTTATACTTTACTAATTTGTTTGAAAACAATGAAGCGCTCACAGAGACAACAAATGCTATTATTAATGATAACGCTAGAGAAATTTTAGAGGACTTTATACCTATTCTAGCTGAAGTTATCGGATCATTTGTTTTTAACTCAATTCAAACGATTTTTAATAATTTTTCTATTGAAGATTTGTTTTTACCTTAACTACCAAATACTAAAAATAATGTTTCTGTACTTTATACGAATAAATGTTGAGAGAATTAAGTTGAACAAGTGATTCTTTCCCCACGAAGGCAAGTGATATAATTTTATTAGGTAGAGTTTACCGGCAAATGAGTTACGCATAAGATCTTTAAGATGATGAAGCCTTGACGCGTGCCATGGTTTATTGATGGTACCAGAAGAAGCGACGGGTCCCAGATATTAGACTTGTTTCTTCCAGGCGATCTTGGTATTGTTGATGGTGGATTCCTGGTAGCGGTTACGCTTTTAGAAGAAAGTTTTTTGATTTTGACTCCCATCGCCTATATGTGGATGACATCGCCTCGAATGCGCTACCAAAAATTTGAGCAGACACCTGTTTTCCTTCTCCTCCTCCTGGATAGCTTATTCTCTCCCACGATGCTCAACATTAATGTACAGATTTTCGAGGCCTCATTTTTCTTCAGAAAGGGCAACCGCTCCCGGGAATCCACCCTCTACCATGCCTAGTTCGGCTAGATTTAGTGAAACAATGGTGGGATCCCGACTCTCACACGTTTGTTTAATTATATGTATATCTAGAAACAATATAAGCCAGGTATATAATTAAGTTATAAACCTTCTTGTGCGTCCGAAATTAAGCACTGTTGTTTGTTCCTCTTCAGTGAATCTTCCAGAAATGATCATTCCAGCTCGGGAGATTCCACTACACACTACACACACCAATCAATCTCTTCTTCTTGGAGACATGTCTCTTGCAATTCAATATTTGGCATTCGGAGTATAGATATAAGGAGTCCGAACGCAATGTTAAAAGAATGGCATGAATTTGTGGCAAATTATTTATGCCAACAGGGCGCGCTGTTTATTAACGGAATCTCGTGTTTGAATCGGTTCCAATCGGTACTGATCGGTACTACAGCTTGTAGTGGCAAATTTTAATAACCGCGCGCCTGCGCGTATTTACGTGCAATAATAATAATAACATTGGTTGACGTTGGTTCACGACAAATAAATGCGCAGCTAGTGGCAGAAAAAGGAACTATTCCATCAGGTACCATGAAATCGGCAAAAAAGCCTATACCGTTCGGACTCCTTATAGCTATACTCCGTGGTAGTGGGACTGAGTGGGACATAAGTTGGACAAAGCGACG
>JARJDS010003845.1:0-15584 GCA_030264155.1 Atheta pasadenae
TGCTGCCTGCTGCCTGAACCTTCTGGGAGGAGGGTAAATAAAGCTCAGTGAAAAATAATGAACATTAAAACCATTGATGTCTCCACTCTTTAGATTTAGACGTTCCTGCTTATTAAACGAGAACGTAAAACGCTAACAAAGCATCACAGATCGCAATCTCTGCGTCTTTTATTTGTCTAAATCCAATACTAATGGGTCATCCTTAACCATCCCTCGTATTTTTAAAAATCAACGTTTTGATTCTAAGCTTTCAATTTAACTTTTTCACAATTTAAAAATTTAAAACCTCCCTAATCACATTGTCTATTCAAACAAAAAAAACAAACAAAAAAACAAATGATTAACGTCAACATCAACTACGTAAAAAAACAAAAAACAAACAAACAAACAAGCGAATAATAACAAGTTCACTACATAGCAACGTATGAGCATTCATTTGTTTTCAAACAACCAACGATAGTTTGTTTAGATATTGTTTTGTTTCAATATAATTAGTGAAATGAATTTTAAAAAAAGTGAAAATGTGTGTTAATACACGTGTGGTTTGTGTATTTTGGAAGCCGTTTCGATAATCATGTTTAATTAAAATATTGGGGTGACGCTGTGGAATGTTAACGAATCGAAACGAGCCCGCTGCCCAAGCATGGCTGCCCGAGCCCTGAATTAAACGAATTTAATTTGTTCGCCGAAATAAAAGGATCAGATAACGAACAAACTGCCGAGCGACAGCAAACGACAAACGAACCCTTTTTTTTTAAATTTTAATACGCGGTGTATGATTAAATTTTAGGTTATGTTTCGGTTGTTTTTGTACACAAAAAAAAAACAAATGAATAAATAGTAGTTTCCTACGTTGAGAGGAAATTAATTTGTTTGAAACAAATGAACACAATCAACAATCTTATTTGGTATGAGACAAAAAACAAAATTTGTTTACGTTACCTCGACGCGAGTTGTTTGTTTGTTTGTTTCTTTAAAACAAAACACTTGTGATAAGATGTAATTTGTACGTTGTATATTGGGTTGCATATAGTTAATTCATTAAAAATTAGAATTTAATTCAATTCAATTTGAAACAAGCGTAGAGTAATAAATTCAAAGCGACGAATTTCTCTTCGTGTCTTCATGGAGTTTGAGTGTAAAACAGGTGCATTGTTTGGTCTGAGTGGCGACAATTATTCTAAAATCTAAAAATACCACGCTTGGTGTGTGAGAAATAAAAATCAATTATTAAAAGGACAATTTCCAAACATTTTCTTGGCTCATTTGTGCTAAAGCCAATATCCGTCGGGCGGCGTCGCGACGCTGCGCGATGAATAATTACGAGTCAAACACCCGTAGCATTTCAGTTGCATGCGTTGGGTGTGTGTGTGGATGCTCATTAAATTCAAATATAAACACTCATTACGCCCCGGTCGCCCCGGCCGAAAACGCTGAATAGACGCCTTTTATTATTTCACGACAGATTGCGCGTCGCGAGCTAATTTTAACTCTGCGGATGCGTCGCGCAGATAGGCTCCGAGATAAAAGAAGATGCGGCGTCGCGCTCGAATTGCACGCGGAGTCCGAGCACGCGCCTTCTTAATGAATAGCCACTTTATTTCGTTAATCGACGGCGAAAACGCGAGATAATGGAAGGAAACTTACATGGCGGACTTCAAGATACATACACGAAATAGAGGAACAACACTAATGTCACAGTTTAAAAAAAACAATGGAAGATTAGTGGAGATTGTTAAATTAGATACAATTAGTTGTTTGTTTAGTTGCATACATTTTTTATTTTTTTGTATGCAACTTTACATGCATAGAACTCTTGGTCAAAAATGATTTTTGTTGTTGTTTCTGCAATAAACCATTGGTAAGTCAAAATATCAAAAAATGTTTATAACAAAAGTTATAGGTAATAAAGTGAAGAATATTTTATCTTAGTAACTTTTTTTGATAAAGTGCACCAGTTTTGCTAGAACTTGAAGAGAACAAATTTTAGTTTTTAGTTTTAGCGTTATTGCACTTTAAATAGTTGAAAAATTAGCTTTATAAACAAAATATCATAAAATGTTTATAGTAGATGTTGTTGCTAATAATCTAAAGAACATTTTTTCTTAGTAACTTTTTTTGATAGAACGCACCAGTTTTGCTCGAAACTCAAAAGAAACAAATTTTTGTTTTCAAATTTTTGCGTTTTTGTACATTAAACGGTCAAAAACTAGCCATTAGAAACAAAATTTTAAAATTATTTATAATAAAAGTTGTTACTAATACTCTAAAGAACATTTTATCTTATTAACTTGTTTTAATAGAACGCACCAGTTTTGCTAGAAAAACAAAAGAAACAAATTTTTTGTTTTAAATTTTTGCGTTTTTAAACATTAAATTGTCAAAAACTAACATTTATAAACAAAATATCAAAAAATGTTTATAACAAAAGTTGTTACTAATAATCTAAAGAACATTTTATCTTAATAACTTTTTTTATAGAACGCACCAGTTTTACTAGAAATACAAAAGAAACAAATTTTTGTTTGAAATTTTTCCGGTTTTGTACCTTAAACTGTCAAAAACTATCATTTATAAACAAATTATCAAAAATTGTTAGTAATAAAACTTGTAGATAATTTAATTGAGAATAATTTATCTTCATAACTTTTTTGTCTAACTCTCTTCATTAATGTCAAAAACTACAAAAAACTAATAAAAAACCAAAAGTTTAAATTTATTTTTAACTTTAATTTTATTATAAACAAAAACCATTTTTCTCTACAAACAAACATAAACAAAATCAGTTTAAGCAAAAAAAAACTAGTACTAATACTTAGTTTGTCTTATAAAATAAATTTAATTGGAATTTGATTTCAAGCAAGATTTTTCCTGACGAAAAAAAAAAACTTGTACACTAAATATAGACAACACACAATACTTAACGTTGAATTCGCAAGACTCAATATGTCGATCCGTCCACTACGTACGACGATAAAACGAAAAGAATAGTTAAATAAAACTAGATATAATTAATCGTACATTTCGATCTGGACGCGCATTCCGCATGCGCAAAGCGCTCAGCCAGCGCGAAAAAATGCAATGTCATAAAACTAATTGGCGGTAAGTAACAAATTAGGAAACGATCTTGGAGCGCGTCGTCGCGTCGTCCGCGGGAACATTAATTAACTTTTCATCTTTTCCACACACACACACACACTAGAGACTAGAGTTGAAATAAACATTCTACAGGTTATTATTACAGCCCGACATTCTAGCGATGCCAACTACACTTTACTGCCAACGAGATTTACCGATAATTTGCCATAAACTTAATTTCACATTTTTCCATCACATTGACAACATAAACATAAAAACCAATATTACGCCAACGTATAAAATTATACTTTAAACAACGAAGGAAGCAAGAAGACCTGGAGAACCTTTCCCCACGAAGGCTCGAATTGAAATGACGTGCGAACTAGGCAGAGCGCGTTTATATAGGCGTGCTCCGAACGCCCTACGTGCGAAGAGAACCGAGCGAGGCCGAGAAGTACCGAAGCAAGTGCTGTCGGCGCAACGCGCTCGCTCGCGCTGCTGCGTCGCTGGCTCTTGCTTCGGCTATCTTCGGTCTCACTCGCTCGCACGTGTGACCCCCCCCCCTCACCGCGCACTCTCCGTGCCTATAAAAGGTCGAACCGGTAGACATTTAGTTTATTTGGTTTGTGGTCTTCTTCGGTTAAGGTTCTCTGGGTCTCTCGCTCCTCTCTCTGGTCTCCTTGGGTCTCCTCTTCTATTTTTGCGCATTGGAATTTATTTTAAATATTCCTAATAACTTAACCTACAATTTATGTTAGTAACATTTTTTGGTGAGGTGCATTGGTTTTGTTTAAAACGCAAATTTAAATAAATAACCTAAAATTCTATTTTTTTTGTTAACCCGGAAATTACCAACAATATCTTAATACTTATGAAGATTTAAAAAAAAAAGATGTCAGACTAAATGTCTGAAATGTTTCTCTCCCTTAGTTTCAAATTCGTTGTTGCGTCAAGCTGTCTGGCCTGTTTGAACCGACAATGCCAAAGTGTGGAATCTCTGGAAGCAACGAAACATGCACCGGAAATGTAGATGCACGTGGAGCACATAGCACATAACTCTTGTAAGTTAAACACGCACCAATACTAGGAAAATCATACTCAAATTACATTACATGAAGGAATAAATACACAAACGTATAGTGTGTTGCATACATCCAAAGTGGTAAACTGAAATTCATTGGATGAACTAAATGTGACTTAAATTCACGTTTAAAACTAACGTGCAATTCTTTACATACCATACATATTTTTAACGATTATATACAATGTGTTTAAAAAAAAAACTAAACACATTGTATATGAATAATAAAAAAATTTAAAAATCGTAGTTTTAAATTTTTAAATTATAATAACAAAAATAATAATTTAAAAAAATTTATAAATACTATTTTTTTTTGTTTTTAAATTTTGAACACTTGGTATATGATTTAAAACTAAATTTTCTTAAATTAGGTTGACGTGTAAGTATAGTCGAGCAATTAACAAGCAATACGATTAGGAGTCTTTAGGTCTTTAGAAGTCGAATAGACTTGTATCCGCGCTATTGCGCATGCGCGTGTGCGTTAGCGATATCTATTATGAGTTTGAGTTGCGCGTTCGTTCACTGCTTCGGGAGGGCCTCATTAGGAGGAATGCAGCGCTAAACTGACATGTGTTCCTTAAATATTAATCATGTTCGTGTTCCGCGCGCGAACGGACATTCCACAACACCGAAAATATTTCTATCGGTTTATTCATTATCTTAACCAACACCCTATTTTCCAACCTATTTATCAGTATCACATTGCGCGACAATTCTTTTCTTATGCACAACTCACAATTCCACAAATCAGTCATTTTCGTTTCAGTTATTATTATTATAAAAAAATTACTAACCTAAAAATTGTATCATTTTTTAAAGATAAAACAAAAGCTATAAATGTCAATCTTAAAATTTAAAATAATAAATATTTCAATGCGCTGTGATTGTATCAGAGTATCTAAGTATCTAATATTCCCGGAGCGTTCGAATTAGTTATCCGTTAATTATTTTCCATCTAATGACGCGCTATTAATTTAGGAAAACGTCCGGGTGACCAACAGTAGCAAGCAACTACCTACTATATCCAACTGGTAGGATGCGTGGTGCGCATCTTGAATTAAGTGAAGATGCGAAGATAAGACTTGACGACGACCGAAACGAAGACTTCTTGCTTGTGTCGAGGAACAACTTGTAGGTCCTAACTGGTGGTAAGCAAAGAAAGAAGTAGCCATAGTTTCGGCTTGCGGTTGTAAAACATCCTTCCAGATCAATTAAAGTTTTCGGACGATGCGCAGCGCAGCGGATTTATTGCCCAATCAAAATTTTTCAGAGTTTCGGACGCTGGCGAAGAGACCCAAACCAGGGTTTTTTTCTTAAGGTAAAGTGATCTTATCACAAAATACAGGACTGGACCAATTAAATTTTGTATATGTTTTTTGTACATTTTAAGCAAAAAGAAAATAATTTACTATTTGGTACTTTTTGTTCAAGTCCAACCCTGTGTAGATTTTGGTAAAAGATGCTGAAATATTGAGAGAATTCGGCGGTGATGGCGACAGCGGCGATTGCAACGACGCGATGTGTTCCTTCTTGTTAACTTTTATTTGGTGTGCTACCAGTTATACGCGCAGGCGCATGATGTGTCTGCGCGACGATAATTGCGTCCATGTGGAATGTTAAACGTGATTTAAAATTTCTTGGTAATTGTTGTTTTGTTGCAGTGCAACGTGTGTGCGATTAATTAATTAGCGCGTACAAATAACAAACTCTCAAGTTTAGGAAGAAAACAAAACACTAACTCCGCAAAGTTATTTATTTGTTTTAAAACAAAACACTAACAACCATAATATCAATGCTTAAGAAAAACTTGTTTCCAATGTATATTCATTTGTTTCAAACTTTTTATACGGGTTATAAGTTATAATCAATAAACACATTTTGTTTTTTTTGTTTTAACACAACACACTTCTACTTTGTTTATTCTCGTTGTTTTCTTTTTTTGTTTTTTTTTTACTAAATAAAATGTTGAGTAAGGTGTGTTGTCAATTGTTTCAAACAAATTAACATTTTTTTGGGTACGCTGTTGTTTTGAGTGAATTGGCCTTACAAGGAACAGACAATTGAATAGGCTATTACAAGTAAAAATATTCCAGTTTTAAGTTCAAATATTAATTTATAATATTGGCTTTGTTTGGTGGTCTGTTCCTTGCAAGGCCATATTCAAGGTAATAAAACTTAATTCTCAAAATTTATATTCAAATTTATTAGTTATTGCAAACGTTTTGTAATCATTTAGTACGGTGTGACACGTACCGGTACTACTCTCTTCACCCTCCACTGCCTCGAATGCTGCACGCCACTTTATAAACGCATTGATTTATTCCGTTTATAACTCACCCCATCTTGCCGGCATCGTCGCTTCCATTTCAATTGCTTTGTGCGCGCCGTGGAAGTCAAGCAGATATCGTTTATCAAGCCGTGTAAATAGGATAAGTACGTGCAGGGGGTGCAGAGGGTGCCAAAGTATGAAGTGGGATGTTAGGGGTAGGTGTGTGTATGTGTTGTTACTTGTTAGCAACAGTAGTAGCAAGCAGAAAGGGGAGAATATTGCAAATAGGAAGGAGAAAGGAAGCCAGCCATGGAATGAAGGGAGAAATGTAGGAAAAGAGAAAACATCCCTTGTTATACAATATTATTCTTTTATGTTTTAACATATGAGAATGTTTGCATAAATGTAAATAATAATTAATTTTTGATTTTTACTTCATGATGCTACGCGTTACATTGGAATTGTCGCCTAATTTTTAAATTTTAACCATAAATTTTAAATAAAACAAAACACTAACAAATAAAAAGTTCAATTTAAAACCTCACCTTTATTATTTTATGTGTTTGTTATTTGTTTCAAAACAAACAAGCTTCATAACTAAACAAATTTTGTTTTAATTCTCACTCTGTGTAAAAAAACAAAACACTAACAAAGTTCCACTTTAATCCTCACCTACGTTATATGTAGTGATAGTCATTTGTTTCAAACAAACTAGTCCCTCAAATAAACAGATTTTGTTTTAGCTCTGACTATTTACAAAAAAAAAAACACTAACAAATAAAATTACAACGTTCACATCTACCACTTCTGTTATTTTCTATGTTTGTCGTTTGTTTTTCAAACAAAATAAAATAAACAAAAAAATATATTATGTTTCCATACACTGACTGCTTGGTGTAACATTGGAATTGTCACCAATTTTAATATTTAACCTTGAACTTTAAAATATACAAATGAAAAACAAAAGAAATAATGTAATACACATGTTTGTAAAACACGTGACACGTTGTAAAACAAGATTTACTCTTAATATTCGTCATTTGCTTGTCATTTAACTCCCTATTTAAGTATTTCCACCACAAGAACTTAAACAAGGATGTTGTAAACACAAGAAAAATAAAACAAAACCACACGGTACAGTATATATCCTGCGTGAAAATGTAAAAATGTTTAAAAATATGAAATAGAGACGTGCGAAACGCTCGACTGGCGCTGGCATCGCTGGCACATATTAAAAGAAGTCTAATGAGCAATATGTCAGAGATCGTAAAACTCGCACTGAACACGCACCAACAGATGCACAAGAAGATGCACACAAACACAAATAGGAACAACAACAAAAAACGCAAGAAAGATAGAGAGTGAAGAGTGCTAATTAGATATTAAATTTCTGTCTTAATCATTTGCATATTTAACTCTGCACGTACATAAAACTCGATACTTATACTTAAACACCACACCACGTGGTATGAGCTGCACTATGGTGCATTTGGATGGAACAAACGATCGGATGTTAAATGTAAACTTAAACAACTCAGAGTGGTGGTGCAACACCAACAAAAAGTACTAGCAACGAGAAAATGAATATACTTATTTGTACAGCGAAAAAATAAGTAAAAACTAATTAAAGGAAACATACACACGACGTTTTGCATGCAATGGGATAATAAGCCACACTGATGATTCGTAATGAAGACGAACAAACACACAATCTGTGTGTTATTTTAAATTTTCAAAACAAAACAAAACAAAATAAAATAAAACAAAAACGGATGGATTTGATGTTGAGATATTGTTTTAGTGGGAAAAAAAAACAAAATTTGTTTTTTACTATTCTACTACTAATATTAAAGTGGTGGACCATAAAATGCCATGTTCCTAAGAAGGCCAATTATTATTAAAACAATTATTTAGTTATGTGTTAACAAACTCTTCTCCACCACAACATTTTTATGTGAATAACTTAATAATTTATTCTTTTTCTGTTAACTTTTATTATTTAGTTGTTCCTTGCAAGGCCATTTATATGAGTTTGTTTTAAAATGTTACACCTGGTGTCTTGATTTTGTTGCTCATTCAATTAATGTTACCTACACTTTAGAACATTTTGTTTAATATTCTTTTCTATACTTGAAAATCATACGCATTGTGTTTTTTTTTTATTTTGTATCTTGTGCCACCTTGAGTGTGCCTAAAGTCTATTCAAAAACTATTAGCGTCTGTTAGTAGCGTTTACACCGCCGGTTTAAATGCTTGAGGGGATGAAAGGAGCATGTGCCTTGTGAGGTTGAAAAACAAGCGCCTGCTCGGACCCTTGGTAATGACCGTAAACATGCTCTATTATCAAGGACTAGTTAAAAGACATTTTGTGATGCCAAAGAACGAACGACTGGTGCTTCAAGTCAAACTTGGGAATGAATATAAGAAAAACCACAAAACAAATTGTCGTCATAAATAATCATTAATCAATTGTTACCCGTATTATTCAAGTTAAAGTGTGGTTAGGTAGCTACAAAAGATTTCTGGTTGGAAATTTTTAGCTTTATATTATTTTACAGTTTAAAATTTTGAGTTCAAACGTCTTGAAACGACAATGAAAGCGTGCTTGATTGTGTTAATGTTAATGTTAAAGTACTTACAGCTGCTTGTAATTATTTATTGATTTGTGGAATGGAACACAACACAATTTAACACAACTGATCACTACGACGTGCAGTAAACGACTGGTTTTATTCTAGATTGCTAGAATATAAACAAGTGTTGTTTTCATTTGTTTTTTTCAAGGCACACTGCGTTTGTTATTTTGCTTTACTACAACTAACAAGTGAAATGACTGATACCTGAACGTGATAGTGTTTTGTTTCAAACAAACAAATCCCCTAACTAAAGTCTGTGTAAAAAAAACAAATCACTAACAAATAAAATAATAAAGTTCAACTCAAATCCTCACCTATGTTATGTTCAGTTTTAGTCATTTGTTTTCAGCAAACTAAACACATTTTGTTTTATTTCTCATTCTATGTAAAAAAACAAAACACTAACAAATAAAATAACAAAACTCACATCAAACACTTTTGTTATTTTCAATGTATGTCGTTTGTTTAAAACAAAAAATAAAAAAAAACAAAACTTAACATTTTGTGTAATAAAAATATTTCAGGGTGGGCCAAATCCTTCAGTCACTTTACGACACTACTTGCCTCATTACGATCCGTTTTAATTATAATTACATTTCTAACATGTACACTAACTATCCTCGACGATTCGTCCTCAGTGAATCTAATTTCTTATCGCGCTATCTAATTGAATAAAATATTTGTAAACGTTTTATGGACGTGAAAGCAAGCCAGATGATATTTATGGAATGTATAATTTAATTATTTAATAACCACACGCACGGAAGCGCGATGATATGAAAAAATTCATATCATTATAGAGTTGAAATTTTATTTTCTCCAAACAAGAAAATAAGAAAAAAACTGAGCGTTTTATGGCATTCAGTGGTTATGGTTATTATTTGGTTGTGGTCAAGACGTCAAAAGATGACGGCGATAGGGTTAAGACAAAAAAACGAGTCAAATGTTTTGGGACACTGGCTACTATCTTAATGCAATGAGCATAAACACGCGGTGCATCGTTAAACATCGTTAAAAAATTATATTATTCAACCAGCGTAAATTTAAACGTTTTATTACCGTCTATAAATTTTTAATTCAAAATTTAAAAAAATTATTTTTTATTTAGATTACATACTAGTAACGGATTATCATTTGTTTTTTGTCTAGTTTTTATGTGAAACAAAAAAAAAACAAATGAGTTTGTTATTTTGTATCGTAAGTTAGGAAACAAAACAACTAAAACAAATGACTAATATCTGTTACTTTTTTCATTTACGTTTCTTTGTTTGTTTGTAGTGTTTTGTTTTTATGTGAAGCACAAACACAAAAAACAAATGAGTTTGTTATTTTGTTATTTCGTACCCTAAGTTATGAAATCAAACAACTAAAACAAAACATTTTCATTTGTTTCTTTACAAATAAAAAGTCCGGATATTTATTTGAAACAAATGACTGCAACTAACAAGAAAATTTAAAAAAACACAACTTTTTAAGCATCCAAGCAATAATTATTTTTTTATTTTTATTGAAAAACGTCAGTAAATTATTTTCAAATATCCAAAGTTACAACCTACCACCCATACAGCAATTGTAGGTATTTTCCAGGTGAATACCAAAACTCGAGTGCGTGTCAATTCCCATTCATACATCGACAAATCAGTTAAAATGCGTGCACAAAACGGAACAAAAACTTAGCAGTCTATTGCCATTCAGTTTGCACAAAAACGCACAAAAACGCACACTCGATAGTGATAGTCTTCAACTAACATCAATAGTCGAGTGGGAAGAGTCAATTTTCACCCGCACAATATTCCTCAATGGACTGAATGCGAACGTCTTCACGGAAATTACTCTCGAGGCCATTTCGCTTCGTTGCGGTAGGTCAGCAATGAATTTTCAAGTGTTGTGCAGACTTTCAACAATTGACGATCGAGTGTCTAACCTAACCTCACTTCATAGCGTTTGGACATCTTTTGTGGCATTTAAGAGTGAATTACACGCATTCAACAGATAACACCTTGACTTCTTTTATTCTTGGTTCTTCTAACTATTGCAATGGGTTTTAAATTTTGTTATTTTGTTATTTTATTATTTTATTAGTAAAGTTGAGGTTATGTTACGAGTGCGTGCGGTTTGTCTAGTGTTATATAAAAAAGATGTTGACCTACACAAATTGTCAAAGAGTAAAGAATTTAGTGAGAAACTGTGTGAGGTCCAGAAATAAAAAAAAATGATTGAGGTACCACAACCTACAAATTATAATCGATCATTTTTGGTGTTAAAAGTCAAAAGTGTCATAAATGACATTTGATTTGATGTTTTAATCTGTGGTTTTAATATTATAACTTATAACATTATTATAACATCATTTTGTCATTTGTTTCAAACAAACAAGTCTTGTTTTGGGACTGTAAACAAAAAAAAACAAAAGTAAAAAAGTTTTGTTTTATTTCTCGTTTCGTCCAAAAAACAAAAGATGTGTTTGTTATGTGTTTTTGTTTTTTGTTTTTAGCTTTAGGTATTATTATTAAATATCAACATGGCGTTGTATTTATAAAACAAAATGGTGTTTTAACTTCTAATTCCTTCTTAGGTATTCATTTACTTATTGTACAATTTGATCACGTCTATACAACTTAAACGTTTACAAACGCGTTTGCGCAGATTAGTGTCCATGTGTGTGTATAGTCAACAAGGTGAAATCAATGGCGGTGTCGGTGCGCGACTTCAGCAGGCGCAGGCAGCAGGAGTGAATTTACAGCGGTATTGAGCGGTGGAATGCGTCGTGCGAGCCGACGCGATTGTCGTGCAATTAGGGATCATTTCACGGCGCGACGGACAATGCGCCGGAGCATTGATTAGCGCATGCACACACCCAACAGCCATGTTCACTTCAGACACTCTTTAGATACTCTGAAGATGATCACTCACCAACACAAACAATGCATTCAATTGTTTACGGCACACAAGTTTACATTATTCAGCAAAATTTGTAAACAACATTCAAAATTTAAGTATAACGAGTATGCGCCTGCGCATGCGTTATAAGCTTAGTACAAAAGCAACGTATGAATCTTCGATTATAAACCTCCAAAGGTGTAAATCCAAAATTATGATAATCACTCGGACATTATGAGATTCGGACAGCATCACAGAGGCAAATCCGTGTAAACATATGCGTGGACAAATAAACGACCGCCTGTGTGGGCATCAGTGACTTAAGTCACAATGAAGACACCCGAACGGCGATAAATCGTGTCATCAAAACCTTAAAACGCGCATGATCATAATTTTATGCTTTCATACAATGACAATGAGTAAAAATTCAAGACTCAAAATAACTCAAAAAAGTAATAAATTATCAACTTGGATAACAATAGATTACGCTTTAAATATTTTATATACCATGTGTTTTATTTTAAATAAACGAAATTGAATTTTTGAGGTTAGGATATTGTGACAATACCAATACCAATGTGATACGATCAATACAATTTTCTTTTAAATTTTTATTATTAATGATTAGTGACAAAGTGACAATACCAATGATAAAATATCAGATTAACATTGGTATTGTCACTTCAACAATATATAAACAAAAAAATTAAAATAAAAAAAATAATTTTAGTATTAAAAGTAACTTTTAAGAAAATTTTTTTTATTTTGTGGAATAAAAATTAAATTTAACATTTAAGGTTATGAATATAAACGTCGTTAATCATCCGCCATACGCCCGCACAAATACCATTTCACATCGTCCAAATCCGTGTTAATCCGATATTTATACCGTCCATTAAAAATAAATTATTCACCTTTGTGGTCGCGCAGATGAATTGTCGCGGCGCGCTTATTAGCAGCCCATTCGCTCGCAATTAGGAAGCAACCAATGGTAACGCAACAACAAAAAATACACACGCTGTGGTGGATATAAATTTATAAGCAACGAATTGTTCAGTGTGTAGTGATGCTGCAAGAAGAAGGCGATGAGCCGCGAATAGTTTCTTAATGAACTCCCATTTGAACGCCGCATCAGAAAGGCATGAAAGTGATAAATATGAATGTAATAATACACGCATCGTGTTCAAGTGGCCAACTTGCCACTTCTTGTAACGTGTAACAATATCACAATATACCATATGTTCAGAGTCAACTTTAAAATCAAATTTAAAAAAATAACAAAGTTGGTTTTTGTTTTTTTTAATGTAGAAATTTACAAAAAACAAAATTTGTTTTATTTGTTTTTTTTGTTGTTTCTGGACATAGTGTATAATAAATAATAACAAATGATAATGAAAAACGTGGGTATAATATATTAATATGGCGGTATTGTGTGTGCGATGATCGAGTGGACTTACAGTGACTTACAGTCAACAAGAGTTTGCCGCTTTTGGTCTCTGAAGCAGATGCGTTAAGAGTTTTAAGGTATTTGAATAGATCAAAGGATTATAGGTGATTATACGTAATTATGTGTTTGGTTGTTTATTAATTTTTCAAAATCGTAATTTATTGCGTTTTTTTTTTAAGTTTAAATGCCATTATGACGCAAGTTAAGTACAAATTGTGTGTTTGGTGATTAATTGTTTTAACTTACGCATTACGCATTATATATTTAAGATGGCGGCCAAAATTAAGGAATCCCGGATGTTTTTTGTCTGGTAGATATTAAAAACCCATATTTTTCTAAAAAATACCGGTATTATTGTATTAATTGAAATTAAAATTTTGGTTAAACATTGTATTTATGCACAATATAAATTTAATTTAAAATAATATTAATTAATGTTTTTTAATGAAGATAAACAAACAATTTACTCAAGCAAAAGAGTTCACAAGATGTTGGAGAAGTATTTAAACGCCAACAGTGTTGTGTTTTAGTTCTGACTAATCACAACGCGTTTAAAGTATATATTTACTGTATACTTGATCGTATATAAAATACAATGTGTTCGACGGAGCGTTGACTCTATGTTCCCACTACATCACTGCGCGTTTAGAACTTGTATTCGCTGAACACTTGAAAACGTATATAATCACGCGGTTGAGTATCCCTTCTACTGGAACTCGTTGCTAAGGCTTGTTGATTTCTACCTTAGCAACGGTCTGGGTATTCTTATGGTAGTCGGCCATAATGAATTTTCAATGCGCACGACACAGCGTTGACCCCCCACTTCTGACCAATCACAGCGCGTTGAAAGTATGAATAGGCTGTACACTTGAAAATCTTATGTGTGAAACCCCACTACTAGCACTGGTTGCTGGGGATTATGGATTTCTACATTAGAAACGCGTGTTTTATTAATAAATAATCAAAAAATGTTTATAACTTATAATGAAAGTTGTAGATAATTTAATTAGCTACATTTTCTTTTAGTAACATTTTTTAATAAAGCGCACCAGTTTTGCACAAATTAAATAAAACAAAAAAAAATCAGATGGAATTGCAAACATTTTGATTAAAGTAAAGTTTAAATTAACAAATTGGGTGTTATATTAACAAATAATCAAAAAATACTTCTAACAAAAGTTGTAGATAATTTAATTAGCTACATTTTATTTTAGTAACATTTTTTAATAAAACGCACCAGTTTTGCACAAATTAGATAAAACTGAAAAAAATCATAAAAAAACTTTTTACATTTGAGTTAAAGTAAACTTTAAATAAACAAGTTTTGTTGTTTTGTTAAAGATATTATTAAAAAATGTTAATAACAAATTTTGTAAATAATTTATAATAAAATAATAATAAAAATAAATTTTTCTTTGAAAAAACGCACGAGTTCTACGAAAAATATTAAAAATATTTAAAAAAATTCCAAAAACTCTTCTGATTTATCCAATTAAACAAAATGTTACCCATTATTCCAAAAATTCAATCAACACTGGAAAAAAAATTCAATTCCTCTTTAATTACGAGTACATCGCACATACAACAATCAACAAACTAACAACAAAAACAGAATAAAACGTAATCGTCCATCGTGCATCGATTGTCCGTGTCTGTTCAATTCCGCACAATTCAATTAACAGTTAATTTAGCCATTTAGCCAAAGATTTATGACATCATTTACGCTCCCATTTGGCAATCGCCATCGTTACACAATCGATTCGTCGGCGCGCTCGTTCGTAATTAGAAATTCCTTAAAAGAGACTAACACGGGCTATAATAATTAAAACAAACAATGATCGTAACAAACAAATGCAATCGACAAACAAACATAATACTACGAGAAAAAAAAACAAAACAAAAAAAAACAAAAAAAACGAAACAGGTATATTTGAGGGAATTAGTGTTTTGTTTATGTTGTTGATTTCAACGTTTAGAGTTTGTTTTCGGTAATAATTAAATCACAAATCACCCAACAATGTAAACGATAAATGATTATAATTACACAAGTGTAAAACATACACGGCAACGAGTCGAAACAAGTTAATTAAGTAATCGGCAAGCTTATTAAGTCAAAAATTAAGTCGAATTAAACGTATTAAGCTTTAGTAGACGCAATAACGTTGCTTGTCTGTGTTTTGTTCAACGAAAGAA
>JARJDS010003852.1:18693-37077 GCA_030264155.1 Atheta pasadenae
AAGAAACTAACAATAAAAAATCTAAACAGTAACAAATAAGAAAAATATAAATTACTTGACATAAGCCGGAGTTGTTCAAACGATAGAAGCGCGAAATCTCACAGGAAGTAACGTCATTGCCGCGTTTGGGCATCATGCCGATGCCACGCTGCGGGTCGGGCGTCTGGAACGTGTTGATGTAGTGCACAAAAGGAGGCTCCGGCGTTATCTCAAAGTATCTACGATAAAAAGTGAAATAATAAACAACGAAAACCAAGAAAAACTATGAAAATAACGATAAATTTTGAAGTCTTTACGACATGCATTGAAATCTACTTTATTTAAAACGAAAATTACCTTATGACAGAATCACCTTTACCACAAAGGTAGACTAAATTCGTGTCTGGGTCGTACAAAGGAAACATAACACCGTTCGATGTGTCCAATTCCACCATCACAATAGGTTCACCAAGTGCATCAGGCGTGCGCAAACTGTACTGACGTTCCGACATTTTGGAAAAGCCAGTTGTAAATACCAAACCGTGACGTAAAAATATGGCTCTTGTTGCTTTCGTACCTTTTGACACACAACAAAACATTTAATTTTTAAAGTTTTTAATGTTTAAAGTTTATGTGTGTATTGAGTTGCCTACCTTCATGCGCAACAGCTTCACCTTCAATTTCTCCGGTTCTAGGATCAATGATACGAATCTTTTTATCCTTGCACGTTGTGAGTAATTTCGAGCCGTCCCAATTAAAGCACGCGCTGTACACGATATCAGGATGGCAATCAAGTTGGATGAGTGCTTCGCCCATGCCAACATTCCAGATGATAACTTTGTTATCACTGCCAGCTGTAAGGAGGACATTTTGTGCTGTCGGATGCCACAACACCAAACCCACGCGACGCTGATGCAGGACAAGATCAACAATAGGTTCTGTTAAGGTTTTATGCAAACCATGATCGGGAATGTGCCACACTTTAACAACACAATCCTCCGAGCCGGAAGCAATGACATTGTCGTTGTGCGGACACCAAGCGATATCCAAAACAGGCCCTTTGTGACCACCAACTAATGGATGATCTGCTGCAATACGGCCAACCTAAAAACCAAAATACTTGTTTGTTTTATTTTGTCACACTTTGGTGTGCTTATTGGCACAATTTCCAGTGAATCAGCAAAAATTGCTAGACATTCGCATAAATTCAGTGGATGACCATTGCGGGTGCGATGCGCCGCGTGATGCACGATGT
Organism: Atheta pasadenae; assembly: GCA_030264155.1. Taxonomy (NCBI): domain Eukaryota; kingdom Metazoa; phylum Arthropoda; class Insecta; order Coleoptera; family Staphylinidae; genus Atheta; species Atheta pasadenae. The sequence goes on from JARJDS010003852.1 coordinate 19,928, forward strand.
GCAAGAAAAGGTTTTTTTGGCACCGAATCAAAAAAGCGCCGAAACCAAAAGCCGCATCTCGACATCTCCACATCGATGTGGAGTGGTGTGTGAGCTTGCCTTAGAAAGTCGGCAAAGCCGGGAACGTAAAAATAGCGCCGCGCGGGTTAATTATACATCGGCGCGCCACGCCGCGCAGTCCCGCAACGCATCATCATTCTCCGCGGCCTACAACATTTTCACTAATAACCAAATAACCCGAAAACTGTTTTTTCGAATCGGAAAAATTCAACAAACTTAAACATTTGGACGCATTCCGATTCAATGAGACACTGCACATAAATATCGACGACTTGAATCATCGATGAAAAAACAAAAATTATTTTATTCTACATACACTCAATAGGTTTTAAAGTGACGTTATCTTTTGTAGAATTGTAATTTTTATGATAAAAAACAAATCTGAGCATATTGCGGTTGTTGTTATCATTTCCGTTACTTACTATTAATTTAGATTATACCAATAAATGTTTATAAAGTTTAGAACTTTAAAAACAATTGCGAGTTTCAATACTAACTTTGTTGTGGGGCAACACGATGAAAGCGCCACCCCCAGCAGATTCAACAATAATAGCGAGGAACTTTGGATTAACCGCGCAGAACGTCGAATCCCAAGAAGACTTGCTGACGCGGATGTTGTCGTAGCATTGTTCGCGCTTCAGCGCTTGCCCGTACACGTGCCGGAACTTTGAGCTACGCACCACGCGGAACGACATCTAAAACATAAATAATTGAAATTAAATATTAAACACACACACAGCAATTAAAAAAAATGGTGTCAAACTAAAAACTAAAAGTTTGAAGAAAGAAAAAAAAACAAACGAAAACTACAAAACGAAAAACAAACAAAAGACCCTGTACGCGTACATCATTTGTTTTGAACTTCGCCAATCATTTGTTTCGCTTTGATTGGTCGCAATGTTTGTATGCGGTTTCAAACCGAATTAACAAAAAAACAAAGCAAAACATTAACATAGCAATGAATGTGATTGCCGATCGACACTTACATTGTCTCGATTGTAATCGATAAATAGCTGAGTAGAAAATATCCAATGCGATTATAAACAACTGGGCGTTTTGTGTTTGTTTTCACTCTAGTTTTTTTTGTGGTTTCGAGATAAAACCACGAAGGCACACACGGGCGCTGCGTCGAACTTTAAGGTTATGCACAAGAAACGGACACAAACGCACTGCTTGCGGGCTTTGCGCGCACCAAGTGGAAGCGGTAAGGACTGGGGGCCACCACACGCACCTCACGCACTGCGCACACAGTGAAAGTCGCTGCCTCTCTGCGGTTTTAACTGACGAACAAACGCAAGCTAGCAAAACTTTTTCGGTTTCGTGTACTCAAACCACACACGTATCACAAATAATGACAATCTATATCCACAAATTACAGAAACACTCACTGCACACAGGTTTTAAAATACAATGATAAATGTTATTCAATTCGATTAAAGTTAAAATTTTAATGATAACGACCAAAACGACGAAACAAAAAACGAACAAATGCAATACGAAAGGTTTGTTGTATCAATGTATCAAATTATATTCTTATCGAGAGTTGTGTAGCGTTATCGCGAGTTATTGAGTGTTTTTATTGGTTATCGCTGGTTACCGACGTTGATTTCAATATAATTTGTATGATGGATATATATGGTCACGTTTCGCTACGCGTGCGATGCTGTTCCTCGCCTAGACACGGTGACGGTGACTCGTCGCCTTAGGGTCGAGAACGGCGAGCATCGAGTCTCCTGGTGGTCGTCGTCGCCGCACACTGCAAGACGACGCAAGAAAATGTAAACGCATGTGTTGCGCCGCGTGCGACAGAGAAGGGGTTTACGGTGTGGCGCGTACGCGTGTGTGTGAAGAGGAGGGACAAGGAGGGAGAGCGAAAAGGCCTTATTTGGATATGCGAAATTTTGAAACGTCAAACGCGCCCGGAGAGACTTTCACGCCGCCGCAGTGCCCGCTATGAACTTAAGACGCGTTTTGGGAGGAGTCAACACCATACGCATGCGTTGGATACTCATAACTTAGTACAACTTAGTACATAACACAACATAACAGTACATAACAAAAATCTAAAATTATTTAAATAAAAAAACAAAAAACCTTAACTTCTTTGTTTGGAGGTGTTAGAGGCCGCCCCCCAAACCATGATCCTACTTTTCTGTGCTTTATTCTTTTCCTGGGAGTTTTTAGTTTCCAACATTTGTCATCCATTCCCGAATAAAAAACTAAAAACTAAATACAATACTGATCAAAATCTTAACAAAATATGCAACCAAATATACATGAAAAACAAAACATACACTGTATAAAACCTCGTAAAACTTATCGCGTTTTGACATTCGCCAACATCGAGCTTTCTCTTCCTTTCTCTTCTTGTCTTGTCTACTGTTGTCCACTGTTGTGTACGCTTCGGCTACATTGGGCTACATTCCGTTGTTTTGACTTGTTCCAGCTGCAGTTTGACGTTTCGAGCCAGTTGGCATTTGGCATGTTGTGGCACGTAGTGTTTCACTGACATATGTGAATCAAACGAACATCATTCAACGTCCCAGCGGCTTCAAGTCTTGATATTTTTCTGCCATCGTCGGCACCCGCATTATGCAAACCCGCGCTTGCATTATTAACATAAAACCAAACAATGTGTAATTGCAACGCTGGCGTTATGCAAATAACAAACAATTGCGTTGCGCGCGCGTCAATCCACTCCAGGCTGCTGGTGCATATTTGTGTTTCCTAGTCAACCAGAACATTGATGGCAAACCAGGAAAGAAAGCACACGAAAAATCTACAAGTGAACACAAGAACGATACGAGTAAATTTAGGGTAAAATTATTAAGTCGCCAGAGACGCAGAAAGCTAATAAAAAATAAAACAAGTCGAGAAAGTAGGAAGGAAGAAAGAGAAAAAGTTTGCTGTGTGTTTGTGAGTGTGTATAAATTACAATAAAACAAATAAATTAAGCTAAAACAAGCACAAGTGTAAAAGGCTAATATTTGTTTCTGGGATTTTAAACCTTTAAAGTGATAAGTGATAACCTAACAAAAACAAAACAAAATGGAGGAAACTTTTATGTTAATATCACTTACGATAGTGATGCTAGTTGGATCATTTTTAGCTGGATCAATTCCATTGTTTTTTAGTTTCTCTGAGGTATTAAACTAATCTTTAAAGTATGGTCTTAATAATTAAAAATTAATATTTGTTGTTTTTGTTTTTAAGGAAAAACTAAAAAAAATTACCGTTTACGGCGCTGGCTTACTCGTCGGCACCGCTCTTGCTGTGATAATTCCCGAAGGAGTCCGCGCGTTGACCTTGGACACATCCCCAGCGCCAGTGTCTAACAGCGGGACTCCCATCACCAACGCACATTCCCATTCCCATGAAGGTGGACATGAAGATCACGATCACGCAAAAGACCCACTTTCTGTGATCGGTATAAGTTTAGTCCTTGGTTTTGTTTTCATGCTTTTGGTGGACCAAATCTCGCAAGGCCGTAACGAAACGCTCAACCCATCTGAAAGAAACGTCACCGCCACCGTCGGACTTGTAGTGCACGCTGCTGCAGATGGTGTTGCTTTGGGGGCGGCTGCAACGACAAGTCATGCGGATGTAGAAATTATCGTCTTTTTAGCCATTATGTTACACAAAGCACCGGCCGCCTTCGGTTTAGTAACTTTTCTCATGCATGAAGGAATTGAACGACAAAGAATCCGAAGACATTTGTTGATATTTAGTTTTGCGGCGCCATTATTAGCACTTTTGACTTATTTTGGTATTGGACAAGAGCAGAAAGAAACGTTTAGTTCAATTAATGGCACAGGTAATTACCCAGATCATTTAACAAAGTACGAAATATAATTTAAATTTTTTTTAAGGTATTGCCATGTTGTTTTCTGCTGGTACATTTTTGTACGTAGCAACTGTACATGTATTGGCAGAACTTACGCAAAACTCTCATCAACATTCCTATTCTAAGCTACCGTCGATGGAAGTCGCGTCTTCGAAACCAAGCGGTTTGAAACCCTTTGAATTGCTGATTTTGGTGCTCGGATGTCTTACGCCATTGGTGCTCACATTAGGTCACCATCATTGAAGTATTAACAACTGTAAATTAAGCGCAACATGTGTCAAAACCGAACGAGTGAAATTATTGAGATTACAACAAACAATTGATAATTTAAAACAGAGGCAAGCAATATATAATTTATGTATAATGTTATTTTTATTGGTACTTACTGCAAGTGCGGGTAGAGAGATTGCAATAAATTTTAAAACAACTTTTGTTTTTTGTAGTTATTTGTTTCATTGCCAACTTAAATTTAGTGTTTTTTCCTCACTTTTCTAAGTTTTCGTCAAGTTTGAATGTTCGCAGTAAGATGGCGCTAGCGCTGTGTACGCGTTGTTGGTTTGTAACGCACGTAGGTAGATCGCAGCACCGTGTACAACGGCGGCCATTGTTTGGTACAGTCCGCTTGCGCGACCGCAAGACTCATACAGCGCGCACGCAGCACGCAGCCATATTTGTTCCGCGCGGACATATTACCCGTCGCACGCCGCTTGGTTGCGCCGCCATCTTGGCAGCTCGCGACGAGCCACCATCTTTTATAAACAAATAACAAACGCGTCGCGCGCGCATAGTTTCGTGAGGCAGCAGCCGCCGACCGCCACCGCCGTGGTGGCAGCAATACCACCAGCCACGATGATGGCCGATCCGAACATGCTGTGCGAAGTGGAGATCCAACCGGACATACAGGAGTGCGTCGAAATCGAGTCGATACCGGTGGATATGCACGACGACGTCGAAGCAATCGTAGAGTGCGGCGATACGATGATACAAGCGCTCGACGGGCGCGACATCATCCTCGAAGCGCAGGAGGAAATTATCGATGACTCCGGCGATCCGCTACACTTATACGACGTGCCAGTGCCAGACGGGTCGGATATTTACGTCGAATCAACGTCGCCGGGACCTTCCACAGCGCACCGCCGCAAAAAAGCCGCGCAACTACAAAAACAACGCAATGTCTTACAGCGACGTGACCATAACGAGATTATGCTCGGCGATGTGCACGTTGAAACACGACCCCGCAAGTGGGAACAGAAGCAGGTGCAAATCAAAACCATGGAGGGCGAATTCTCCGTCACGATGTGGGCGTCAGGCACAAGCGACGGTAAGTTTCAGTGCAGTAACAACCCAACAAAACTTCTAAACAATCCGCGTTTTAATAAAATCAAACAGGCCGTGTTTGTTTACAAACAGACGCAGCCATCATTAATCCACGAACGCCATTTACAAACATGGCTGCGCCAAAACAAAACCCTAACAATTCAAACAAAATGATCACAAACAAAAACAACCTCAACAAATCATGCACAAAAACATCCCCTATTTAAACATCCTAAATGAAAATGCATTATGACTCATATGCATTCCCTACGCATCGTTGTACAACACGAAAAACAAAGAAAACGAAGTTAACAACTACACAAAACCACCGCCAGAGGTCGCATTAATATCCGATCATACACGACACACAACGCGCCAAATTTAAAACTTAGAAACTAAACCTTAATAATTTTAGATGAGGGATCAAATCCAGAACCAGATCCGGATTATACCGAATACATGACCGGAAAGAAGATGGCTACTGATGGAATTGTGCAGGGCTTAGACCTGTCCGACCCTAAACAATTAGCTGAGTTTGCCAGGCCCGGCCTGAAACAAATGCCTAGAAAAATGCGCCCGTCGCCGGACACATCCGACAGGACGATAGCATGTCCGCACAAAGGATGCAATAAAATGTTTAGAGATAATTCCGCCATGCGGAAACACTTACACACGCATGGACCAAGGGTGCATGTGTGTGCAGAGTGTGGAAAAGCTTTTGTCGAATCATCCAAACTAAAACGACATCAGCTTGTACACACCGGTGAAAAACCTTTTCAATGTACATTTGAAGGATGTGGGAAAAGGTTTAGTTTAGATTTTAATTTAAGGTAAGACTACAAAATTATTTAAAAAAAATTGTGAAACAAAAAATTAATAATACAAATTTTTCTAATTTGTTTTTAAAATTTTAGGACACATGTACGCATACATACAGGTGATCGCCCTTATGTATGTCCCTTCGATGGGTGTAATAAAAAATTCGCGCAATCAACAAACCTCAAGAGTCATATATTGACCCACGCCAAAGCAAAGTAAGCAATTAACCTCGCAAATACTAAAACAAAGACTAAACTAATTTGTGTTTTAATTTGTTGTTAGATCCAGAAATTCAATAAATCGAAACACCAGCCAGCATCATATGCAAATCATGCAACCACAGTTCGTTAAAGTGGAAGTAGCCGACGTGGAACCCTACATTGTTTACACCGATTAACCCTCAAGTTAAGTTGGAATGGACTAAACAAGTGAAACATCTATACTCTATAGAAATGTGGATGAAAATTATGACGAACAAAGAAAAAGATGCAGACATTTCCCTCCTGGATACAAGGACACAAAGTGATATTACCGAAATAAAAATTAAAAAAGTCAAGTAACTTAAAATTGAAAAGATAAATGCAATGAAATGCATTAAATAATTTTAATTACGGACACAAGGACGTACAATCAATCCAACAGTTAACCAAGCGATTAATTGCTGCAACAAATAATTTTTTATTGTCGATCGTAATTAATCGATAAATTTAATTATTTACTTGACAAGTAAGTAAACACTGACGCTTTCTACTTACTGGTCAATCCAATGTTTATTAAAATTAAACCGCGAGTGTTTTGTTTTCGTCACAGTGAAGTGAAATTAATATGAACTATAAGTAAATGCTTGATGTGAGAAAGAAACGTTTGATCAAGTTTATCATTTTACAAAGAGTGATATTTTAATTTTTAAGAATAAATAACGAAGTTCGCGGATTTCAGTTTCAATAATTTAATATTATTTACTATTATCTATATCTTATTGCCTATCAATTGCTTAGTTCTTTTAAGTAATTATACTTATTCTACCAATCTTTAAGTTTTTTTTCATAAAACCTGACTGGTGAGTCAAAAACAATCGAATTCATTTTTGGTAAGATTCCTAACATTCGCTGCAAATGTTGCAACAAGTAATGTGAAGTAAATTAAAAATAAAAGAAACAAGAAGCTCTGTACATACTACGATTTTAGCTGATAAGCATAGTTCTATCTACATCATAACTGTATACATATTTAAGAAGCGGCGTACATTACATACAAATACCACATGAAAATAAAAACAGTGCAGTGTTTGTATTATATGTACAAATGAAAAATTGAAAAGAAATATTTTGCAAGCAACAAACAATAAAAATACGTGAAATTTATTACTTGATTGTTATTACCTTTTCGTGCTTCCTTTGTCTTGTAGTTAATGATGAATTGAGATGAATTAAGAAGAACAAAACACTAACTGACACAAACAGCAGGAAAAATGAACAATAACTGATAAATGACATGTGGTTGTACAGCTCTGGACCAATCACAAGCCTTATAGATGTGATCGTTAAACTTCGTAACTGTTCGTAACCATTCGTACACAAAATATAAAGCTAACTGACAACAAATACAAAGTCAACACTTTGTTACAATGTTTTAAACCAACAAAATTGGAAATGAATTAACAAAACGAAATAGTTAATGATCATTAATGACGAATTTTGATGAACGGAACTGAACAAAACACAAACAGTAACTAATAAAAGACAAATGACATGTGGTTGTGCAGTACAGGACCAGTCTGGACCAATCACAAGCTTTAAAGATGTGATCGTTAAACTTCGTAACTGTTCGTAATCATTCGTTCACAAAATATAAAGCTAATTGATAACAAATACAAGGCAAAGTTAACACATTTTTTTAAACCAACAAAATTATTTGTAAATAATAAATTAACAAAACGCAATAATTAATTAAATAAATTCCAAAAAAACAATATCAGGTACGTATTAACAATATTTGTAGCAAATTTTTTGTATTTTTGCACGTTTTGACACATATTATTGAATTTCCTAGGATTTATAATCATTTTTAACGTTATTTCCCCCAAAAAATCCCCAATTCGTCAACATTTGTATCCGAATATGTTGTTACACAGTTGTTTAATTCTACCCACGAAAATATCCCCCGCAAAAAAGTCCGTGTTTGTATTGTATCATAATTTAAATTGTTAATTTCTATAACCATTCAGTTTTGAGTATTACATATAATCGCTGATTGTGATTGAAACTCATATAATTCATCATAATCTAGATATTAGTTTACGACTTGTAGTTTACATCCATACGATTAACAATAACAAAGTTACGAAGGCTTATTATTTGACCGACAACAACATTTATTGATTATATTCGCCCTCCAATCAATATGCAGAGGCTTTGTTGTTTGTGTGTTGTTGTTGATGTCATATCATCTTGTATTTACCCGTTTTACATTCACAGTAATTGATTAGTCTTAAAAATTTGGTGTTTGTTTCGACTTTACGACACTTCCCATCTCCCCCAATGCATCATAACCTCAAATCTTAAACCACAACTGATTTTGTGCGACGCACTTACAAACGTATGTTATTTATAGGTTATAGTTATTAGTTAAACATTTCTCTAAAATAACATCAAATTTTGTGATTTGTAATGACAAATTTCTGCCTTTTTCATGATGAGTTAATGAGGCTTACAAGTCTATAAAAATGATTTGATTGTAAATTGCATGAATACATCGAATTCTTACACGTGTAACAATTATTGAGTTGCGTCAAGTTGCAAAGATTGTCTGTCCTCATAACCTCCAAACCCTTCGAAAAAAACTGATTTTGATTTGTTGTGTTTTTTTACAATTCATAGTTGTAACACCCCTTTGACCTTGACATACATCTACAAGTAGTAACAACAATGACAATTGATTATGATTTGATTATGAATAAATAACAATTACAACTGAAATCATTGCGCTCAAATGAAATTCCAAACACTAACCCAAACCTAACCTAAACAGTCGTAATCTTAGCTGGCCAGCAGCACAAATTAACATTGAAATATAATCATTATTACATTTACATTGAAACATCCAATAATCTGAATAAAATGGCAACAATGTCGTTTTAGATTTCTCTATATATATAAATGACGCAGACTAAACTAAATCAACTAAATTACGACTAAAAACCTATTAAAATATTTGTTTTATACAAAAATGATATCACAATTCGAATCTTTTACATGTTTTTTGTTTGTTCGAAAGAAAAACAAGCAATCAACAACTTTTGTTTTTTGTTTGTTTCCTAAATAGTTGATACACTTGCTTTAAGTAATTACGTCTTCAATTTTTGGTTGTAAATAATCGTAAATTAATGTTTAATAATCTGCTCAGCGTACATACCCAGAACCCGATGTATCAACTCGTACTGCTCCGCGGTTTGCACCATACCACCTCGATGTAACCTCAAAGAACATAAAATGGCCAAGATGTCAACGTTTGCGTTTGTTCTTAATTGTTGAATACCGTTTAGGATCGCAATAAAACAACCCGTGCGACCTATACCAGCGCTGCAATGCACAACAAGTGTTTTGTTTGGTTCAATTTGACAGCTGTCAATTTCGTTCGCGTTGACAGTATCGATCGACGTGACAGTTTTTGTGATATTTTCTTTAAAAAACACACTGTCAGGTGAATTGTAATTCTTTGAAAAACTGGTTTTGTCACCTACATCACCTGACAGTGTTTTGTTTTGTTGATTGTTCCTATCAAGATACTGTAGAATGTTCACAGCCAATCGGAGTACTTGCGCTGGATCGGCCATTTTGTGGTCTTGCCAATTGGCATACCAATAATGACGTATGAACCGATACTCGTTCGTTTCTAAATTAACCACGCGTAATATCCGCATACTAATATCGCCTAACATTTGCAACGAAACAAAATAAATATGAAAATGTCCATGTTGTACCTCGTCAAGTTCTTCGTACCGTATCTCATCGTCGTGATGTTGGCTGTCACTTTTACCATCAAAACTCTTTTCCGGCGTTTGTTTTCTGTTAACACCACGAAGTTGGTTGTTATTGGTTGGTTGCGCGTAACCGAACGTGAACTTATCGGGCTGTGTGGAAGGCGCTGAGCGTATTGTGTAATAACTTATCGTGTTTAATTTGTCTTTGTTGCCAATACCTGAAGGCGAGTCATGCGCACCGGATGTAGATGTTGACGTTGAGCAAGAAGACGTCGATGATGAAGAGTACGCGCTTAATGACGACGCGCCTGATGACGACGACGTTGATGAGGACGATGACGACGATGTGGTTCGACTCAGAGTGTTTCCAGCCGAGTTTGGTGTGCCTGACGATATCGATGAAGTTCGCGCATCCCTGAGCGATGGTGGTGTCATTGGTATTACCGTTTCTTGTGTTACAGTCGACGAGGATTCCGACGACATTGGTGTTGTGATTTCATTGCGTGGAGTTTTTCCCAATGGAAAATACAATTCGCATTTATTGCGACCTTTTTCGACGAGTTGGGTTAACATGACGATGCAATCACACTGAAACAAGCGGCCATCATGAAAAACTTGACCGAATGGACCAATCACAACGCTCGGTTATGTTCGGTTGTTATCGCGCATTAAAAACAAAACAATCCCAAAGCGCACAAACGATAAACTTTAATCTTAAATTGACTTAAATTAATAAATTACTCACATTAGTTTGCCAAACCATATGCCAAAAATCATCACAAGTATGTGCCATTGGACCTTGTGTAGCAACATACGCTGTTTCAGTGTAATCAGGGCCTTTAATATAATTTGCATGTATGTATGGTTGAGGACTTGTCAAATGCACTCGGCTGTGTTCGTTAGGCAACACACCTTTGTACCTATTACGTGTTTGACTCCCAGAAACAATACATTTTTCTTGTAAATTAAGTGGCACTTCCCAAAACTCCTGATGTAATTTAGGAACTCTTGGTAACTGAAAAAAATACTTTAACATTTTGTTCACAAACATAAGCTCAAAGAAAAACATACCTCGCAACAAGCCCTTAAATCAGCAATTGATAAAACACTCCCAGCTGTTTGCAAATATTGCACATTTTGTAAATGCATTTTAAAATCGTCACTTAAAGACTGTGATTCTAAATCAGCTTGTCTTGGATAGCAAGCCCGCCTGTGTCCTCTACAATGCCTGCTTGCATGATGTCCATTACTATTCCCCGTTAAACATAAACTACAAGGTGGCACATACAAATTTTCATTCGACAAACTTTTTCTGCCACCCATAATGTTACAAATACAATTACACTTTTTTTTCGGTGTGAGACAAATCTCTTTCTTGCAGAATTTACTTGGAATTGACTCGTAAATGGTGCAATTACCACAAGTATCTTTCTTTCTTTCACCACTTTGTTGGTTAGGTTGCGTTTGACTTGCAGCAATTGCTGCCGTAGGTGCAGGTGCGCAGTTACCAGATTTTTTACTACAATGCTCACATTTGTAAACATTTTGATAAAAACTCGTAAAACAAGTGCCGAAACTAGTCAAATTCAGTGTGGAAATCGACTTGGCTGAATTTAAACGCGCTGGATGTGAGTGCGCATGCGCTGTTAGATTTTGTTGACTCAAATGACTGGAATCAACGCTTTTTTCCGGTGTCGTCGACGTTGATAACGACGACCCTAAGTCAATTGTTAATGAAGCATTACTTCCACGTCGTTCCAGAAGACCTTTTGCTTTGATCCGTACAGGCTCAGACCGGTTTTCACTCGCAGCAGATGACAAACACGTAAAATCTTGTAGGGTCATAATCTCCGGCAAAGTTTTAAGGGTTTGACTTCCGGAAATGCTGGTGTTCGACGCAAAACGCTTCAGATTCGTCGAGCCGCTTGAATTGCCGCAGACCAAACTTAGTTTTGAGGATGTTGGTGCGTCGAACAAATCCCTGGCGCGTGTGGTGATCTTCTTCGGCGTGTTGGGCATGGAGAAGACGTCTCGTACGGGGCGGGCACGCGCTGGTTCTGAATCTAGACTGATTGCTTTCAGCTTTCTGCTAAGCGTCGGTGTCTTTGGCGATTTCGGCGACTGCACCACCAATGTGGGTCGGTCGCTGCCATCGTCATTGCTACCACTACCAGCAGATAGGGACAACTCTAAGCTTGCAGGAGGTTCACGCCGCAGCACCACGGCAGGATGCGCGTCTAACGGATCTAAGTCTAAGTCAACACCTAGCCCACTAGTTTTGGTGTCTACAGAAACATGTTGTGACATTTCTAAGCGCTCTAAGCCTAAAAAATCGAAGCTTTGCTCACCCTTTACAAGTTTAACGCGTGAATCCGCAAATTTCGCCTCGGAGGGAAACATTTTGAGTGGTTAAACCGTTCAATTCTACATGGTTCCCGCTGTACACTTGTTTATACTTTATACTGAATCGCCGTGACGTTGATTTGTTGTCTCTCGTTGGCGTTATTTTGTTTTGTTTTACCTTTTATGCTTTTGTTTTACAATGGTCGCGCGAGTCATTTGTTTACACTTGTTTGTGATGTTGTCTATCTCGTTTACGGACTGCATCCACTTCAACGCAACGTCGCAGTCCTTCGTCGTCAGGTAATAAAGTTATTGCTTGATGATGTCGTCCACAGCGATATTAACGCGGGCGTGGAATCCTCCGTCACCGAGAGGACGACGACGACGCGAGCTCGTATTATTGTCCGCCATGATGGTTTTCAACTTCAATACTTCGGAAAATCGTCCAATACCGAAGCTTCACCCTGTTACAACAGCTGACTCATAAGCTATGCAACCAACATTACAACCAAATATACAAAGTGATACAAATAACAACATTTAAATCAAAAAATTACTTGACAAAAAGTTTTAAGTAATAAAAAAAAAACAATAAATTGAAACAAAAATTCTTCATGCTTATCAGATAAATCTACCACAATGTATATTACAAGATGTCTTAAATTAATTGAGAAACTAAAATAACTAAATATTTACAAATAATGCCGCTAAAATAAATATTGTGCAAAACTATAAGCGTTTTTTTCAATTATTTGTTAATTTTATCGAACACCCTGTATTTTACAAGTAACAATACATGATACACACTTAAGTTTTGTTTAATAAAAACTTGTTTTGTTGGGTGTTTTATAATTAATTCAATTGTTTTCATTAAAAGAAAACAATTCTGGTTTGAACATCACGAAGAAAACAAATCACTAACTTTCAGTCAACTTAATAGTCTAAGATTAAAACTTCTTAGGTTTCTTCATTAGTTCTTAGGATTTGCTTTCTGCAGCCACGTCTTGGCCCCAAAATCACGTCGAAATATTCAAAATTTCTTCACATTATTGCATTCAAAACGTTTTCTCTTCCACCTTTTCCGCATCCGTCGAGAGAGCTTCCGTCAATGCGTCCACACAATTTTTTGGTATCAACGTTCCTTTAATAAACAAAAACATTAGATTATTATTTGGTTACGTTGTAACCTAACCTCACAATGGTTAAATAAAAACATACCAACTATTTTGAGTCCATCATCAGTTCGTAATCGAATGACTTGCATTTTATTATTATTCGACGCACTCCGAGTCGCCAAAACACCCTCAACCCGACTCCAAACAGACAGAACTGAACCGGAAACGACGTGATAGGTTCGTCGACGTAACCCTACTTCGCAATCGTGCGCATTACGACAATTACCATTCCAATACGCGTGCGAACATATTGTAGTCGACGCTTCATGTTGAGCTTTCCAAGCTTCTTCAGCTTCGTCCGATTGTACTTTCGTGTACTTCTTTTCAAGCTCCACTAAATTTTGTTGCCTAAACTGCAGGCCCGTATTTGGCCGATGAATCAGAAACATTTGTTCCTTTTTAGATTCCGGTTTTTTCTTACCGCTGTCCACGGCAACAGCCAAAATAGCGGTGTGTTTATCGTTACGAACCTGATGCGACACATAAAAACCTTCCTTAGTCCCCGGAAGTTCCGACCATTTATCATGGGCTTCTTCCCAAGACATTCCTAAACATTATTAACATGTAATACGTGAAATAAGGTTATGTGGCGATGAAATTTACCTCGTTCAACTTGTACAGTGTGTAATTCGGTTGGAGCAGTACCAGTTGCGTGTTTTCGCAAAAACGTAACTGTCCTAACCCGTTTGACATTTTCACCCCCCGCCCCCAAATCCAAAATACCGAGATCAAACCGTCCTTGGCGTTTAGCTTGAGAAATAATTTCGGCCAACGTGTCTGTGAAATATCTACAAACACAAATTGTAGGTTAAATTAGAGATTTTTAAGGTTATGGTAATATTTTAGGTTAGGTATTATACACTTACTTAAATAATCTATTTTGCAAATCGACAGGCATGCCAAGAATGCGATTGAGGAACTTGGACATATTGTTATAGTCCTTGTCCAAGGACAACACCCCCGGCATTGAGTCGTTATTAACGATAATCCCCACACCTACCAACGCAGCAGCGACATCTTTAAAGAAATCTCCTTTATAATCCTGCGGCGGAGGCACAAGTGGACTTTCATATCTCATAATAGTCTTCATCGTCTGCTCCAACGCCGTGCGGCCATATTTATTATCAATATTGAACTGCGACAAATCGCGTGTTTCCGTCGCTCGGCGGTCGCCATGCGTCAACGCCCCCAGGGACTCCAACCGTTTCGCTACAATCGACGCAAATCGTCGCTCACCAGCCAAATCACTAATTAAAAACATATATTCCGGCGCATTCACTTGATTAGAGCGATGCGTCCTTCCAAATTGCTGGATAGCCCTATCGGCAGACCAAGGCAACTCTAAAGTTATATGCACTCTCCGCCGTTGATTGCGCACGCGCCGATCAGACTGTAAGGAAATACCTGAAGACGCCGCTTCCGAAATAATCGCCACATCCTTCTCCCCATCCATAAACCGTTGCTTTTCCGTCAAGTTTAAAGTCTCTAAAGGAACGTCATTTTCAGACCGCGATTCGTATTGTATACCGCCATCTTCGGTTTGTACGACACGCCCCTTTCTGCCGGTCATTTCCGCTACATTTTCAGGCCCGCCCAACTCGTCAATAAGTTGATCAAGAGTATTCGGCGGTAATCTTTCACCAAGCCGTTCGATTTGTTGCAATAAATGTTCTTTCATTGCGCACGCCTTCTCGATAGCGTCCTTGGGCGGGGCGTACGTGTTTAGGGGCGTCAACCCACCATTACCGCTCGCCGCGCCTCCATTTAGGGGCGGTTTTTTACTCGCTGCTTTCTGCGCAAGCAGCATGGAAATTTTATCTTGGGTGCTAGGTCTTTTTTTCGGCGATTTTTTCTTTTTCTTCTTTTTATTCCGACTCCACGGGTCATTATCACTGTCCGAATCCGAGTTAAATGGGTTAAAATCACTTGAGGGCGCCGAGTCGGAATGGACCTCAGATATTTCACTTTCGTTATCTGATAGTTTAAAATCCGATCCTGAATTTACCTCTTCCTCAGAGTCACTCGTACTCCATTTATTACGTTTGATCGCTTTCGCCGCAGCTTGTCGCATTGGTTTTCTTTTATTCCCCGAACTCCCACCCTCTTTCGCGTCTTTACTAAAATCATCCCCATTCTTAACGCTGGCTTTGACACTATCTAACCCTAACAATCTTTGTATTCGATTTCTATCAGGCGCTGGGAAATGTTTTTCGACCAAAGTCTGTATGACACCTTTCGCCGTCGACACAAAATCGGACAATTCCCCATCATCCCTTTCGAGTTGTTCTAAAGTCCTAGCCTCGCCCGTGCTTTGCAAGCCAATCACAACACATTTCCCGCATTTGATGGCCTCGTGCGCTACTGCGACTGCGTGCGGCACTTTCGCCGCGATACAGAGATACTTAAAGAATCTCTGATGCGACGACCAAAACTGTCCCCACATTGTTTTGCGCATGCGCGCCGCTGCGTCAATCAACTCCGCAGCCTCGTGAAACTTTTGCATCGCTTCCACCCAAAGCTTAACACTCGCATCGTAAATTTTTTCAAACTCTTTGGGCAGAGGGACTTCTTCGATTTTAAATGTGACGCCATTAAAACTCAACTGCCGCGCAATATACATACCGCGAAGTTTCATATCCATGGCGACAATTTCCATCGCGCCTACCCCACGTTTCTCCACTGCGGTAATAAAATCTAAAAACTCTTTGAACGGAGTACCTTCCCCCCACATCCCCAGACGTACCATGTACGCCATATTGCGTGGTTCTGACGCGCCCGTCGCCGAAGCATAAACTACCCTCGCTTTGGGTAATTTATTTTGTAACTCCAAAACAGTCAAACCCGTTTTTGTGGGTTTAGACGACCCGACTGGGCATAAATTTTTAGCTCGATGACACTCATCGAATATAATCAACCCATCGAAATCAGCGCCGCACCACTGCAGCAATTGTTTGAAACGAGTTTTGTATTTACCACCAGCCGACGACGATTCGCCAATCAGCGCAGAGTATGTCGAGAAAATCACGCCCTTTTTTACATTCCCATTAATCGCTGACGATATTTTCGCGTATTTGAATTTATTAAGGGCGTGTACTTCAACTTTACCAGCCCCAATGTCTTTTAAGTCTCGTTCCGCGTCGTACTTTAAATCGTTTGACACTGACACCCAAATAGCCCTTTTGCGACCCTTTAAATAATTTTCGTAAATAACCCCCGCAATGGTGCGGCCTTTACCGACACCAGCGCCATCGCCAATTAAAAACCCCGCGCGTGAACCGTCCGGTAAAATATGTTCGTGCGCTTGCGACGCGTATGTAATACTTTCGAGTTGCAGCGCGGAAAGATGGCCGCCTTTTATCGTTTCGTCCGGCAGGGAAAGTTTGTACCAAACATCAGCTGGTGCAACGCTACTTAACGAAGCAGTTTCAACCACTTGATCCGGATGTTTACGCCCTAGTTTTAATTTACTAGGCATATAATCCTCGTAGGTCTCAGCCACTCCCATTTCTTCTTCGTCAACTTCTTCTTCTTCTTGTTGCGGCGTCGTCATCATCATATTGGCAAACTTCGTTGGGTCAGCGTTCATCCACATCGATGCCACTGCTTTGTT
>JARJDS010003855.1:0-13709 GCA_030264155.1 Atheta pasadenae
CTTCTAACGCGGTTTTTCCTTTGATAATTTTCCCGCAAACTTTTAAAAACGGTTGAGTTGTGGTGTGACATTCCTCGTCTAACAAATGCGTAGCGTGAATAAATATCGGATCTTTTTCGCGATCATATTTCGGTACTTGAATCCCCAACAAGTCCATGACCGTCTTCATAACTAAATCGCATTTGCCGTGGATTTTAACATTCGCACAATCGTCTTTTGGAGTCCATTGTAGGTTTACAATGTAAAGATTAGGTCTACGTTTAACTGGTTTGTGCATTTGCCACAGCCATGGATATTTTTTGAGGACTTTAAGACTAGAACCGAGACAAACGATAGTTGTGGCTTTCCGTGCATTCTTACTGGCGCCGGACCAGTTTAGTGGCCATAGTAGGCTGCCGCGTTCACCAAAATGGACGATGGAGTCGTTTAGGGCGCCATTGCAAACATAACATTTTCGCATTGTTTTGTGAGAATACCGCGCTGTGTTTTCTGTGACGTCGAAAAGACGCCAATATTCACGCGAAGGTTTACACGTTTTGCACACTTCCACGTACATGTTGCCGTGTACTTCAGAGAGGGCGGTTCGCGGCATGCCGGAACGAAGATGGAGACCGTCACAGTTTTGTGACACGACGTATTTTAATATATTGCGTTTGTAGAGTTCAGACAACGCCATGTGAGTATATGTTGGTTCAGCCAAACTCAAATCATGATTTCTAGAAACATAAACAATTAAAATCATTAATAAACTGTTTACAAGACATAATAAAAATTAGTTTAATTCATACCCAATTGATTTGCCTTGTTGTAACATAGTCCAAATACCATTAGTGCCTCGGTAATCAGGAATCCTTGCTGCTGTACTAATCCCAGCTCCAGTATAAATAACTAAATGCTGACTTTGTGCAATGGCCTGTGCCAAAATACTACACTTTGATTTTAAAGTCTCTAAAGGTTCCTCAAACTCTTCCTGTCTTCTCTTAGCCTCATCACGTTTCTTTCTTCTTGATTGTACTTCCTTCACAATTTCACCATAAGATTTTAACACAAGTAAGTCATCTGATGTTCTTTCATTTTCAGCTTTTTGTAAAATACAAGATACCTAAAACAACAAATCAAATTTTTGAGGTTATGTTTTTAATTTTATGATTTAAACAACAAATCTTTTAATCACAATATTTTTGTATTTAATTACCTTCTTAATAGTAGCATTACGTTCTTCTTTGGCACAATGCTCCTTTGATTGCCCAGCTTGTTTCCGTAGCAACCTCTTATAAACAAAATTAGTATCATCCAACTCAGAAGTTTCACAAGCCTCTTCATTGCTAACATTTCCACCCAAATCCTCGCAGTCATTGTCCATATCATCAATTTCCACATCATTGTCACCATCATTATCCATCTCCAACAAATTCTCACCCATGTCCATCATCTCGTTCTCCACGTCCATGCTCAAACTCAAGTTGGTGTTCGTTTTCGTGCATCCGCGGGGTACACAAATAAAACTCACAATGTAAACAAGTACATTGACCTTGTTCTTGTATAACTACAAATACACCTTAGACACATTATTTTATTCTTTAATTCGGTCCAGGGTCGCCATTTTTATTAATTATGATTGACATAACGTGATTTGATGATTCCGTTTTACGCGACAGGCGAAAATGTGTGTGAATACCGTGGTTATTAATATTTCCGATTGGTTTTGGCATCCATCGTGCGTTGTATCTAATTATAATCAACATTCACTGATTCTGTCCACTTGCAATTAACATAAATCAAGCTTCCCACAAGTTGTAGTGATTTCAACGTCCAGCGAAGAAATCAATGTTGATCAATTTGTTCAATTCGATGCTGAGTAAGTCGAATGGAAAAATTCATTTCCGATGATGGGATTACATGTAACACCTACAGGCTTTTGGAACGTTTGAGTGCTTTTATGCTTTTGCTTTCAATGCGTATGTAGTCGCGGCTGGCTCGATCTGTTCTTGTTGTGGTGCACGCGTGAGACAAGGACGGGAAAAATAACCTACTGCAGAGTAAACATTCTTTATCGAAATTAATTAGTCGCTATATGACGCATTACGACCTAACTCAATTAATTTATCGGTCGTTATTCGCGAGAATGATGAATCGATTTCGTCCATGCTTAATCGACGTTGTTTTGTTTTGTAAACAAATGATTGATTGGATAAACAAGTGAATTTGTTTCGCTGCGCCATCTCGATTAGGAAACAAGTACAAAACAACTGTCATTTTGGTAAATAAACCGAGTGTTGCAAAAACTTTTTTTGAACAAATACTTATTTTATTTATATTACAAAGGAAATGTAAATAATTTATTTCCAGTTTTACATTCAATTGAATTAACATCAAGGTACCAATCACTTTCTGTTGTATTATTCACAATTTTTTGGTAAATATCGTTCATTGCCGGTATTATTTGATTTAATTCATTCCTTTTGTCACCAAGACACCACATAATACTCATATGAAAACTAGCATCCTAAAATATATAATTTTATTCATAAAATAATAATCAAATGTTAGTTCCAGCATCTATTACCTTATAATAAGTTTCCAACCTGTATTCTTGTAAACAATCATCTAAAACTTTAGATAAAGCATGTAAAGAATCATAACCAGTTTTAGCTTGTAAACCAATAAAAGTTCGTGTACTTTCATCGTTGCAATAAACTTTAAATCCTTCAAAAATGACGAAAAACCTTTAAAAAAATTATTACAACACTGTGTTTATCATATGACCTTCAAAATGTGTATAGTAAGTTGCATACGTTACAATAAAACCTTAAACTTTTGGAACTATATAATTAAAATTAATCATAATTACCTTCTTAGTCCTTTAATTTTAGACATCACAGTTGAAACAAAAGAATCTATCCAATGATATTTCAACACAACAGTCTTAGTTAAACTTATATGAAAATGGTCAACTGTGTGTAATTCAACATGTTGAAAGGTGTTTTTAATTTCTTCAATTAATTCTTGAACACCATAATTGTTTATAACTTAAAAACTTAGTTATTAAATAGCAGTTTATTTAATATTATAGGCTATACTTACAAGGTACATATATATATGTAGCCCAATTGCCTCGTTCATGTGGAAAACTTCGTATTCTTCCACTGTTTTCATTGGAATTATTAATGTCTTCTTTGTTTTGTGTTTTAAATAAGGCAGGAACAGGTAATCTATTTCAAGATTTTAATTTAAGTATTTATGTCCATAAAACTTATTTGTTTTAGTGAAAAGAAACAAAACTTACTTTAGTTCTGGTGTGTCATCCTCTGAATCAGATTTGTGTGAACGTTTTGTTGAAACTTTTGGTCCAGGCACAACATCATCTTCTGATAAATCATCATCTCCGTAGGATTGTAAAAAATCTAACGCACCTCTATTCATTTTTGTTGTTTAAATAAACGGTTTAAGTTCAGTTTGGTTTAGCGGAGCGAAAAATGTAACTTTTGAGGTTACGTTAGTATTTTTCAAACAATTATTTATATTACAAACTAAATTAAATAGTAATTTTGTTTGTTAGATGAATTTTTAGTCAGTTTTTCTTTTAGTTTTTGATTTATGTTAATTATTTTAAAGCAATAACAAATTTTTAAAACATCGTATTTTGAAATTGATGTACTTTGGGTAGCATACATACAATAAAATAAAGATATATAAACCGAGTGTTGCAAATTAAAAAAAACTTAAGTAAACAAGATTTTCTACAAGAAAATAAGATTTTAATATATTAATTAATAAAACATGATTTATACTTAGTATCGAAGTTCTTTTAATTTGTTTATAATATAATGTATAACATAGGTACTCTTTTTAAAGCAGCAAAGAGAATTTCTGTACAATCTTAAGAGAAACATAATCTCTCTTTAGTCGAACGATAATGCGTTCAAATATATCTCATATACGCGTTACGGAGTATTTAAAAAATCAAAAGTCAATAAACAAAAATATATCTAAAGATGCAACTTGTATAACAATAATCTCCTCGTTCGTTTCTCTTGTCAACAACGCTTTCAGCCGTTCCAACTTGTTCAAAACTCTACGCAGCTCTCGTATAGATTAAAACTCCGTGATTCAAGTGTATGACAAAAAAAAAACGATTCGTTAATCATTATTTCGTTAAAACTAAAATAAGTGGAATCGAAAACAAGAGAGTGCTGTGATAGTGTACAATATGAGCGAATGAGGTAAAATGGTGGGTAAATTAAAGAGAGTTGCGCTTTAGCGTAGAAACGGCGTAAGAAATCTTAAACAAGTCGTCGAAAGCGTGCCGAGGGCGGTTTCATCCGTCCAGCATACCACAGCGCGCCTCAAACGTTCGGCAATTTTCAACAACGATATGCGCTAATTCTTTCACACGTCGTGGTGGTAACGGATGGTCGATTATTTCGTCTAAAAGATGGACTCCACCTTCACTCATTACTACAAGACAGTATTTATCCGCTGAAACAACAAACGCATTAAATGCATCTTAAACAAAGCCTTTGTAATATGGGTTGCATACTTACGATAAACACCGGTAAGATTAGCAAGGGCCCATACAGCCCATTGCTGACATTCTGGAGTCTCAAACGTTCGAGCTAGATGGAGAATAGGCTCAAAAGATCTGTAATTAATGTTCCGATCACTGCGTAAATCCCATTTGTCAATCGCAGTCACCATTTTCCATAAAACTTCTTCTCGACTGGGTTCGTTTACAGTCCACGCTTCAGGACCGTCAGCGGCTATATGTGAAATGACGCCTGCGGCGTTGTAACTAACCTCAATTCCGTCACTTAAACTATCTAACAACGCCGCAAAAACCGCTATGTATTTTGGATTCATTAAATGACGCCTCAATTCACGCACTTCGGCAACATTTCCTAACAAACCCATCATATTACGTAGAAGTTCTTCTTTATCTGGAAATTTACCGAGGCATTTAAGAAAATATTCCATGCCAGCACCCTCCAGAAATTTGCTACAATTTGCAGGCGTTTCGTCGGTTACATTCCACATTGTTGACCACGTGGCTTCCAAGACGTCGTCACAAAGACCACGATTTAAACGATCGTTGATTAAATCAAGCATTTTCTATAAAAAAAAATTAGATAAAATTTAAAAATATATATTTTTTGTTGCAAACTGTACTTACGTTTATCACACCAAGTTCACCAAGTTTAATCTTTTGACACGCGTCCACTTGACAAGCTAACGAATTTAGTAAATAGATGCCGATGCGTTGTACAAAACTTTCCTGCTCCATGCCCTGCACGGAATGCAGAAGGATAACAACCAGCCGTTCGAAATCAAATACCTAAAAGCACAAAATTCAATAAATTATTAAACACAAAACGACTACATACTTATTGTTTGGTTTCTGCATGCCAAGTAACCAAAACCATGCAATTATAGGCAACCATTTTTTCACAACAAAAAACATAACCAATAAAACGTTATAAACAAGTACTAACAAAAGAAAACCACAAAAAAACACGTTAAAATTTTTAATTTAACCACATAACCTATTTTTTCTTTTTTTTATCATAATTTTAGGTTAATTACGATTTTAAATGTGAAGTTCATGCATGAATGAATAAATAAATAACATGTTAACACAGACAATAAAGATTTGTCAAATGACTTACAACATCATCGGGTATTTTAAACTGACACAGCGTGAGGCATCCATTCCGCATCATTGTGTCATCATGGCGATATGCGCACATGGCGTCCAAAAGTGTGGTTATGATGCGGCGTTTAACCTGCATCACTTCATGTAGTTCTTTTCCGGTGCCTTTTACGATATAAAACAATGTAGCACTAAAATTAACAATTAACTAGTGTTAGTAACAGACTTAGGAATTAAAAATTAAGGAATAAAATCAAACCTTCCAGATATTTGTATATGGCGTTCGCCTGGATGACGATTCATGGCTTCTAATACAATGTACAGCGCTTGTCCGACATGTTTACACGTTTCGTACCGGAAAAGATGGAATAATTCATTTAAAACTTTTTGTAGCATTTCGGCACGATCTAAGTAGGCTAACGCGGCGATAAATATTTGTTCTTCATTCGCATTGCCTGCAATCTGTCAATAACAAACAAAAACAAAAGTTGTTTACGAACGCCGCCTAGGTGGGAAAGAAAGGAAGGAAAGTTTGATAGGTCTATAATGGGTTGCATACCAATTGCGCAGGAATATCATGTCGTAAACAAGCGTCGTGTTTGGCTTCATACAATCCAAGAAACTGTAACGGATTATTGACACGTCCTGCGAGTCCTGGTATATCCGTCCCAGCCGTTGGTTTACCAATACAATCCACACATTGTGGACTTTCCGCGACTCCAGTGCCAGCTAAATTTGTACCCGAAATATCTAAAGACCGTAATTTCGGCAACGAGTGGATTATTAACGCTAAAATCCCTGTGGCGTTCGCAAACTTTCCATTCTCGTCCTTGGACTGTGAAATATCTAAATGTTGTAAGCCGCGTAACGTACAAATCACCAAAATTCCTTTCTCGATTTTCCCCACATTATAAAGCACCAACGATGTTAAATTCAATAAATGTGACATGCATTTAAAGTTTCCTAGTGAACCACAACTCGACAAGTCCAAATGTTGTAACTTCCTCATGGGTGCCAGTAACAGATGATAAAATCCCGGTTTTAACTTCTGCAATTTCCTCAGACACAATCTCCGTAAGTTTGGCGCAAGTATGATGTAATTTCGATCAATGTATTCCTTATATACAAACTCGCCAAACTCGCTCACTGGGAATAAGTTCATGTGCTCACCGATTGTGAGACTTAACAACGACGACGCTTCCGCGGAGATTAACGCAATTGCATCTTTACTCACTTGCGGATTATCAGCGAGTTCAAGTTCAGTTAATTGATGCGAAAGTAACACGCACAAGCCGTCGTCGGTGATGTTCGTTCCACGCAACCGCACTCGTTTTAATCGTGTCGCGTATTTGTCGGTGAAGATCTGCACGAAGTGGTTGATCAGTTTCGGCGTCTTGGCGGCGCGTGTATGAAGAAGACGTTCGCAGATCTCCACCGGAAGCGTAATTTGCCATTTGAGCATTAGTTTATCTAGCAGGCTGCTGGCATCGCAAAGGCACTCCAGGTTGTTGACGATGTAATCGAAGCAGGCGTCAACGAGGGTGGAGGGTGCGGCGAGACCGCAGAATGCGCAACATTCTGCAGGTACCGCACGCGAATGCGGGCACACCCGAGTCATCGTTTCTGGATGCAGCATTTACCTTTAACAATTCACACAAAATATCAATTTCGACTCGTCGACGCACAGTGGTTTGAAAATAAAAACAATTGAAACATTGTTTTAAACTTCATTACTTCACATTATAAACAGATGGCGCTTGCATAATGGGATGCAATTTCATTACCAAACAAACTCAAAACAAATGAAAGTCGCACACGTCGTAAAATAGTTTCTAAGTCACTAAAAATACACATTCTAGAATTATCCATGACGTGTATAAATAACATTTTTGATTCACTCAACTCAACTTGAAATAAAGCACGTTTTTATCATTAAACCCCGAGCGAGAACAAACATTGTAACATTACTCACAATACAAATATTTAGCAACAAACAAATGTTTAGTTCAGTTTAGTTTAGGTGTCAATTGACATTTGTAACATACAACTTTGTACACCTGAATATAACTATACTGAAAGAAGATAGCGTACCTTTCACTTAGTTAATGGTCCCCAAACATTAAAATTTCGCATAATTTTTAAGTCCTGAATCCTCTGAATTCTGTTCGCCAATGATTTTGCCTACCATCCAGATGGTGTTTCTATTTTTGTTGTGTTGAATAGTGTTGAATGACAGTCTTGCGCCCCAGATGACTCGGTTTGGCGAAGAGGCGCACCAGGTGCCAGACCTACCAGTTTCTCAGCTCGGTTTCGACAAACAAACGATTTGCGGCCGCGCGCAGTTTCACTTGTGATTTATCACGTACGAAGCGCGTATGATTCGCATCGCAAAGTAATTGTGACACTCGCAATTTGTCAAGATGGTTGTTATGCACTGTACGCACAAGCGCCACTGTCGTACGGACAAAAGCTTCCAGAAACTTGTAAGTAAACAGCTGACATCCGTCATCAAACGCAATCAAACGACAACTGCGACGGAGTAAGATTTGACATTTAGTTATAGGCAACTTCTACTACACCAAATCAACAAAACTGAACTAAACATTAAATATACTGAGCGTTGCAGAGTATCAAAAATAAAAACAATGATATTAAACACATCTAACTATATTTAAAGTTTACGAAAACAATAAAAAAATTAATTAGTGTTTTATCAAATATTTTAATTTAACTTTACTGTTAAATCTGTACTTTGTAAAAATGTTTTATAGCGCCATCTAGTGTTTATGTTGTAGTTTTTATCTACACACTCCTACACACTTTTTATTTGTTTTGCGTTTCACTTCATTGGAATCAATTGGAATTGTTGAGTTGAAGTGAGGCGGATTCTGCATTTGTTTTGTCGTGTTTCGTCGTCGCAATGTCAAGGAAAACAGCTGAGAGATGTCAAACGATGGCATACAAAGCTAGGTAGTAGTAAAATTAAATAATTTACCCTAAAACATTAGAAAAAACTAACAGAAACATATTTTTTTTGCTTAGAATTCTTCAGCTGGACGAAATACTTGAAGAAGATGTTATAGATCTCAAGAAATTGAAGCGTTTTTGCTTCCAAGGTGAGTTTACATCAGTTAACATCAACAAAACATAATTAAAGTTCTGTTTCCTTTCATTAATTAACTTTGTAATGACTCATAATTACTATTTACCCAAATAATTGTTCCTAAAGGTGTTCCTGAAGATGCTGGCAAACGCGCATTATGTTGGAAATTATTGCTCAACTACATGCCATTGGAAAAACAAACATGGAGTTCATTCCTTGCAAAAAAAAGAGAACTTTACAAAAGTTATATTGGTAAGTTATAGGTAATAACTTTATTTTATGAGGTTTCATCAAAATATTAATCATTTTCATTAAAGTTTGTTGATTCATTTGTTTTTTTGTTGTTTTTATTTGTGTTTATTGGGTTAATGTGCAGCCATTTTGTTTTTATTTACAGAGGATTTGATAGTGATTCCTGGTGCACAAGATAATGAAATTGAATCAGGTTTGGACCATCCACTAAATATTAAACCAGACAGTGCCTGGCAAACTTACTTCAAGGATAATGAAGTCCTTCTGCAGATTGATAAAGATGTGCGTCGTTTGTGTCCGGATATTTCGTTTTTTCAACAACCATGTGAATATCCATGCGAAGAGATTGTTAACAGTGCAGAAGTTAAGAGATTGCATACTCGTGTTCAAAGAAGTGTGTTGAAATGTGCTAATGTGGAACGTAAAGGTTTGGGAATCACAAAGGTATATAAAAATTTTCTTAACGCTTTAACTAACTAACTAAATTATTAATAACAATTAAAATTATATATGGTGTTTCTTAATATTTAATGCTTTCGCTTGAAATAATTGATATTAGTAGCAGGTAATTTAATTCTACATTAAAAAAATTAAATATTGTGTGCTAGAAGGTTATAATATTTTTGTGGTTATGTTACAGATTGTATTATCTGTAAAGAAAGCTGCTGAAGACTACGCACCCATGACAGAAGGACAAGAAGCTCATTGGGAAGTGGTTGAAAGGGTTTTGTTTCTTTATGCGAAACTAAATCCCGGACAAAGTTATGTTCAAGGAATGAACGAAATTATTGGCCCGATTTATTATACGTTTGCGTGTGATCCTGATGTATCTTCACGAGGTAATTACAGAAACCTACCTTTACACCATCAAGTAGTTTTATAGGTTAAAATAATGTCAAAACTAATTTTGTTTTTTTTTTGCTCTCAGAACATGCCGAAGCAGATTGTTTCTTTTGTTTCACGAATTTAATGTCAGAAATCCGTGATTTCTTCATTAAATCTTTAGATGAGGCTGAATGTGGTATTAACAACATGATGACTAAACTATTACTAACACTCCGTAACTTTGATAACGCCATCTGTGAGCGCTTCAACGAACAAAAACTCTATCCACAGTACTACAGTTTTCGGTGGATCACATTATTGCTCTCTCAGGAATTTCCACTTCCGGATGTATTAAGAATATGGGATTCATTATTCTCCGACGAGGCGAGATTTCAGTTTTTGATTTATATTTGTTGTGCCATGATCATGTAAGTATTTTAAAAGATAACACATGAAACGTAAACTTAACCTAAAAACGTTGTGTTTTCTTATAGTTTGTGCAGAGACAAACTACTTGATGGTGACTTTCCGTCCAATTTAAAACTACTACAGAATGTCTGGTCCATGGATGTGCAAAAAATTCTAAGCAAAGCTGTAGAATTATCCAGAAGAATTGCAGTTTAACTTATCGATCACAGTAAGGTGTCTAAAATATAATTTCAATAACTCATAAGGCCATAAATGATTTGTGTAAATCAGTAAATGATTAATAAGTCAATATTAAATCATATATATTAGAAATAAAGCATATCATATACACAAACATAAAATATGCAGTAAAAATGTTTATGTTTACACAAATCATTTGTTTTAAAACATACAAATTTTAAAATGATATGTTTGTATTTCCCATCATTACATAATTATGTTAAAAGTTTATATTTTTTGCTTTATTTTGGCTTCAATTTACTCATATTATGTCTATTTTTAAATTTATAAAATAAATACTCAAAATATTAAATTTAATTTAACTAATAACTAATTATTTTTAGGTTAAGTCAGGTTTAATAAGGTTTTAGGTTAAGTTTCAATTGAATTAGTTATAAAGTTAGGTTTTGTTTACTTTTTTAGGTTATGAGCGCGTCAAACTTTTATCTTATTAAAATAATACTTAGCAAACGTTTCACCAACTAATAACGGTAAAACCAGACTAGCTTCAGCGTGTATTTTAATCGGAGTTGCTTCAGGTTTAATTTTTCCCCAAGAAACAGCTTCGTCTGGTTTGGCTCCAGCGTCAGAACCATCAAATTCAGCCGCTGTGTTCAAATAAACCGCAAAATCGCTTCCATTACGCTACAGTGAAAGCAAAAACAAAAAATAAAGGTTATGTTAATATTCTAACCTTTTTTAAGGTTAAATTTTTAATAACTCACCATAAGATTCGCGTTGTTAATGTGATGTTTGACAATACCGCCACCTATGATCACAGCACCTGAACTAACTGCTTTAATCGCCATCATATTAATACGTCTGACATCGGCCGCAATGTCCACAACCAAACCAGGATTTTTAAACCCGTGGAAAAATAACATATCACCTAAACTCCCGTCTGTCAACGCGGGACAAAATATCGGTATTTTATTCTTAGCGGCCCAATAACAAATACTTTCGTCGTTGTTGATGCATTCGCCGAGTCTGGTGATGATTTTACTCGGCGTCCAATGAGCGCCATGTTCTCGCTGTTCGCACAACATGGCGTCCAAGTGTGGCATAATCCATGATTCGAATTTTGCATAATTATCATTAGGTACTAATAAATTACCTGTACGGTTTATAGCTTTATCGCGTAAGTTTTTACCGGGGAGGTTAAATGCCCCCAGATAAGTTGGGGCTAAACATTTGATTAAATCTTCTTCAACGCCACCAGCTGTTGTTACAATACAATCAATCTATGATTAACAAAAATATTATAATTACTTAGTTTTACATGTTATTATTATTGTTGTTGTAATTGTTATAATTAGTTATAATTACCAAATTATTTTGCACTAAAAATTTGACAGTTTCACGTAAACCGCTTGACACTATATTTGACGTATAACCTAAAAATATTGTGCAGTTTGTTTTGACAGTGATAAACTCATCATCGTCGATGTGTTTGAGGTTAGAAGGTATATCAACGTCTCTTTGGTGTAACATTTTGTTAATTTCTTGTACAGCCCGACCAAAATTAGTGGCTTGAAACCCAGTCTGAAGATAAGATTCTAATATTTTTGTATAGTTAACGCCATCTTGCCATGTGTAACCTTCAACTTTTTCGTTTAAGAAATCAACACTTTGGCTACGTTTATATAAATGTTCAAAAGCTTCATTTATCGAAGTCATTGTTAATTGGTGGTTAATTAATTACTAGCACTTACACTTAAAACCTGCGTGTTATATTTAAATTTTTGTTGATTTTATCTTTTGTTTCAAAGAATGTTAAAAACACAAATTTATTTAGGTTAACATAAACAAAGTAAGTAAATATTTAAGGTTTTATTGTTTAAATGTTTTGGTTTAATTTTTATGTTGTTTTTTATTAAAATGATATTTGGCAAACGTCTCGCCAACAAGCAACGGCAACACTAAAGTCGCTTCAGCGTAAATTTTAACTGGTGTGGCATCTTTTTTGATTTTACCCCAAGAAATAGCTTCGTCTGGTCTGGCACCAGTGTCAGAACCATCAAACTCAGATGCTGTGTTCACATAAACAGCATAATCACAACCATTACGCTAAAATTTGATGTAAATGTAAATTATAACCTCAAATTAATATAATAACCTACCATTAAATTAGCATTATTAATATGATGTTTAATTAATCCACCACCAATAATGAAAACGCCGGTATTTTTTGCTTTGATTGCAATCATGTTTAATCTTCTCAAATCATCAACAATGTCAATAACAAGTCCTGGATTTTTAAAATTATTAAAAAAAATCATATCACCTAAACTGCCATCAGTTAATGCAGGACTAAACACTGGGATTTTATTTTTTGCAGCCCAATAATAAATACTTTCTTCATTGTTGATTTTTTCACCTAACCTTGTTACTATTTTACTTGGTGTCCACACTGTATTATTTTCCTTTTGTTCTTGAATCATTTCATTTAATATCGGTGTTACCCAATCCTCAAATTTACAATAATTATCATTTGGTACTAATAAATTTCCAGTTCTGTTAATGCCTTGTTCTCTTAAAGTTTGGCCTTTCAAGTGGAAATCACCTATATATGTAGGAGCTAAACATTTTATGAAATCTTCTTCTATTCCTCCAGCTGTTGTTACTATACAATCCACCTAAAAACAAAAATTTTGTTATTAAGTTTAAGTTAATATAAAATAAATTGAAACAGTGGTTTGTGTATTAAGAAAAAATAATTACCAAGTTGTGTTGGACTAAAAACCTAATAGTTTCTCGTAG
This sequence comes from Atheta pasadenae, assembly GCA_030264155.1. NCBI lineage: Eukaryota > Metazoa > Arthropoda > Insecta > Coleoptera > Staphylinidae > Atheta > Atheta pasadenae. Next base: position 13,236 of record JARJDS010003855.1, read on the forward strand.
ACCACATGACACTATATTTGATGTGTAACCAAGAAATATTGTACAGTTTGATTTAATGTTTATGAATGGATCTTCGAGGTCTTGATATGTGTCTGCAGGTAATGGTATGTCTCTGGTTTGAAACATTTTGTTTATTTCTTGAACAGCTAGACCAAAATTTGTGGCTTGGAAACCTGTGTGTAGGTATGATGAAAGTATTTCTGGATAGTTTATGCCATTATTGAAGTCATAGCCTTTTACTGTTTCTTTCAGGAAGTCTACATTAGAAGTTTTCTTCAACACTGCATTTTCTGTTGTTTCTGGTACAGACATTATTTGTTATTGACAGTTAATATTAGTTTATAGTGATAATAATAGTAACTGTAACTTGTTTAGTTTTATAACTTTGGATTATTTTAACACTTTATTTTATTTAATCATATCAGATTGTACTTTTCAGTACTTTTAAACATGAATACATTTATAGGTTATGTG